>JAFBJT010106187.1:11493-13993 GCA_016785325.1 Chascanopsetta lugubris
GGGGGGGGGGGGGGTAGATGCTTCCAGAAGGTTCCCAGTCAACACAGATTTATGTGACAGCAGCGTCAATGACTGCATCATATGCGACAGGACCACAGTGGAACAGGAGGTGATTGAGGATCTTTAGGGTTTGGTTGAGGAGGTGATGCTGGGAGCTGGACCCCCTGAGTTCTCCTGTATCTGCTTTACATTCCCAAAACCACATGATGAGATCGGACATGTCGGGGTGAATTTGGGGGCAGCGGGGAATCATTATTCGGATTATTGATGTGGTTTGTTGTGAGACCTGTGGTCGGGTTTTTGACTAAAATGTGAGTGACCAATACTTTATTTTTTTTCTCTTTGTATCATTTTAAAAAAAAAAATTCCGATTCAATAACCTTCCTGAGTTTCAACCAGAATTGGACATCCTGAGTCTGCCTTGCTTGTGGAAGCCATGCTTTTACAGTGTTATTTGATCCCTTGACACCAGTTCTTCCTGTCATTGTGAAGCAGATGTCACCAAAGTGAGGAATTGTTCACATACTAATCGTGAACCTATGCCGAGTTGAGACTGTGTGGTTAGTTGTATCTGTATTGAGTGATTGGGTCTGATAGACAGATCGAGTCTGTCAATGTGTGACTTGCATGTTGTCCCCATGTTTGAGTGGGGGTCCTGTGGATAATCCCCTTTCCTCCTTGGTGCTAAAGAATGCAAGCTTGACGTTGAGGTAACTGGAGACTCTAAATCGACAACAGGTGTGGATGTGATAGCGAATGGCTGTTTGTCTCTGTCCGTTAGTCCTGTGAAACTGTCCAGATTGTGTTGTGCCTCTCATCCAACATCAGCTGGGTTTGGTTTCAGGCTTGGTGTTGTATAAACATCTGTACAATCTGCTCGTTGACACTCCCGCTCCACTTCATATTTCCACATCCATATGCAAATCACCGCTCCACGGCCCAGAACCCATCAGCCAGCTGTTGGCCTCCTCTGTGGGCCCTTCAGCCATTCACAGCTGACTTCCTCTTCAGTGGTACCCAGGGTGTTGGGCAGGGCTGACTCTGCACTAATGGGCCTCAGTTACATGGAAGGATGTCTCCTTCAGGCACCACTGCAGTGTGTAATGACGCTGCCTGCTCTGCTCTCCTCGCAGACGTAAGGGCATTTCCCTGATCAACTTTGTGATCTATCAATGTATAGATCTGGCTCTAATGACTCATGATGTGCATTATATGCAACATCTATTGATCGGTGTTCTTATTATTTTCTCATAAGATGTAAAGTAAAGATACAATGGTGTGGGACTCCCACATTTTCTTGTGTCCAGAGCATGAAAACAAGTTTCCAGCCTTCTCATCTCTAAGCAGCACTTTTCACTGGCAGACAAGACGAAGCTCAAATCACACCAGAAATCTGAGTGACAGCAACAAGACAGATGGTGACTGGGAGGTGTCTGAGGCCGCAGGCTGGAGTGTATAATTATGCACAAGGCTGCAAGCGGCAGAAATCGGGGAAACCTCCGGTGCCTCTGTCCTCTCCGAGCGTACACAGCCAACGCTGTTTCATTTGCCCTGCAAGAAACTTCTGCTCTGAACCTCCAGGAGCAAAGCTGGAAGCCCGCAGAGGAAACTTTACACCGCCCGGCCCACTGAGCTCACACTTTCTATCTCCCAAAGTGTCAGATTGAGATTGGGATACATCACACACACACACACACACACACGGACACACATGGACACACACGGTTGTGAACGTCCTCTCCAGCAGGCTCTCATTAAGTCATGTTCCTGGGCTCTACTCCTGTTGTCCCCTCGTGATTGGTGTCTAGCTTCGTTAGCTGTGACAAACCCTGATTGATCACAGACACTCGATGACTTTGGCCCTAATTTGTTCAAGGACTTATGTGTCCGCAACAAACTTGCGTGCAGCTGGCAAGTATCTAGCATATGTAGCTTAGAGTGTTACAGCTGCACATAAAGAGAGTTAGGCTACAGGACTAATGGCTGACAAATGGTGGCTCTGAGGTGAGAAGGCGGTGAGAGCTGAGATAAACATGCAGCAGCCTACCTCCCAACCTCCTCTACCACGGGGGCAGGACAGAGCAGAAAGGTGTCCTCCACTCCGGCGGGTCTCTCATCTGCACAAAAACAAAGTCACATTTCATGAAAATTGAACATCTGCACTTTAGAAACTCAGATCAAATGTTTAAGCCAAACCAGAGCTCTGCCACCCATTACAGTGCACATATAACTGTATTACAGCATGTCTGCTGTAATACGAAGCATACAGAAAACATAAATCCATCACAATTCAGATGATAAATTTTACTTGAGATGCAAGTAATACAGTCGCAAGAGACAAAACAGAAAACGATGATGATAATTCATATGTTAAAGCACCAAAATATAGAATGGCACTTGAATACTCCCCTCATGAACCCATATCTGAATTGACTAGATCCAGATTTTCATTTGGATCTGCACCAGATGTCACTCACTTATACATTTCCAATTTAGAAAA
>JAFBJT010106187.1:18993-36493 GCA_016785325.1 Chascanopsetta lugubris
ATCCTACCTGGGTCTGGTTGAATTCTTTGACCCCGACGCAGTAAACGATTGCTCCCATGGACCTTGCCCTCTGTGCCTGCAGGAGAAGAAGAAATAAACCAACATGTAGTGAGGTCAGAGAGACTCACACAGCAAAATATACAAATACTTTCAGTCTACACTGTAGAAACTCTTCACCGGAACTAGAGCACATGTTAGTGAATCTGAAGTAGCATTACTAACAGACTGCAACAACAGTCGGCCATATTTATATGTTTTCATCTTTCATTGATGACCTTGTTAAAACTGATGAAGGTACAGGAATACCCAGGTTCTGATTAAATACTGAGCAGCCTTGCAAGGAATTGAAACTGTTGGAAGTAAACATTGTCATTCAAATTTTTAAAGTAATACGAATCAATTAACAGAGGACAATCTAAAATCCTTTTGCCATGAAGTATGATCAAGTCCCACTACCTCTCTCTGGGCTGTGTCAAACTGCCACTCATTCAGTTCTCCATCAGTCAGGGCGATGATGACACTGGCTGGTCCTAAAGAAGATACAGAGTAACCTTCATATTCTCTGAAACAAAGTACATGTAGGCAGAAGTGATGAGTGTAGTGTTCTGAACTTACCATGTCTCTCCTGATATATCTGTGTATTAGCCTGCAATTGCAAAACAAGATCTAAGTCAAGGTTCCAAACCAATGACAAAAAAAAAAACAGAAAATCAAAATGTCTGCCTGGTGTTTGTTTTTCACACTTCATGTGGAAATGTAGCTTTATCTCCCATCGAAATAAGAATAAGAACCAGACCGAGTAAATGTGTGGACTCATGCACTGTTCCGCGGTGCGTAGCTTTAATATCCTGAAAGCTCAGCAGTTTGATCAGGCAGAAATAATTGGAGCCACTCCTCATACCCTACTAATTCACCCTGGTTCCAGCTGCCAGAATCAATTAATCCTCAGCGGATGTTTTCAAAGAGTAAAATGGCCTAGTTTGACATGTTTTGGATTTTTAAACTCTGTCTTACCATCTCCAGGCCCAAGTTCATGAACGTGTCTCCTCCAGGAATAACTGACTTCAGATCTCGTAAGCCTCCAGTAATGGCCTCTCTGTGGGGTAAACACACAGTCTGATAGGAACGCTGCTTAACAAAGAGAGGATTGAGAAATGTTCCCAATCAAGCAGATAGAGAGTAGAGGGAAGTTTGGGTTGGCAAGAAATTGTTAGTACCCAGCCAAAGTCATCCTCAGTGGACTCATGCACTGCTTTGTACTGGGACACTTCCAGGGGCTGGATTAGATTTGAGTCCAATTTAAATTCAATCATCAAAAAAAACAAAACTCATAGTTTCTGAAGATTTGGAGAAGAGATGATATTCCAGCTTGATGCAGGTACCAACATCCACATGTGGTGTGGGTCTTACCTGTTCTCGGTCAGTTTCATGATGATTTTTCCTTGTGTTGAGAAGACGATGAATGACATTCTCAGCATGGGGCTGCAAATACACAGTTGTTTCACATTAACAGTGAAATAACATGGGAAAGAAATGAATAAATATCTTTCATACCTAATAAACTTCTCTGCCAACTGCTTCACAAAGGAGTAAATCTCGATCCAGTGATGCTTCACGCTGCCAGATCTGAAAGAAACAACAAATCACAATGTAAAGAAAGGAAATGCAGTGGTAACACAACTAGTTTAGTTATTAACTAGTTTACTATCTACATTAGAACTGAACTCTTTTGTGTTTTCTGATTGTTGTATTTTGTTGGTTGTGTTTTGTGATCACCGGTTGATATGGCAAACGTAACACAACGTTACACATTATCTCATCAGAGATGAAAGTCCTTATGTGCTGGTGCTAGTATGTTTCTTGACTTGTACTAATGATGCAGTGTTTGTGTATAAGTCCATTTTCATGTAGCCATTGCGGTTTGGGGTCAGGATTGAAACGATATGGGTCACATACAGTAAGAGTTGTTATTTGACTGCATTCCTCTGGAAGCTCAGTCTCAGTCACATTCCTCACACTGTAACCTGTCAGCAGTGCGAGATGCTGGTTAGCGTGCTACGTGCTGCTGAGGATGGCAGTCTCCTTAATGAAAGCCAGTCCCAGGGGGCTGCTAATGGGGGCTAATTGCTGCTGGGCCAGAGGGCTGAGGTCAGACGGGGACAGATGTAGCAGTCTGCCTCTAGCAGGGACCATGTAGCAGGCAGCAGCTGGCCTGAGTGTCTGTGCGCGAGTGTGTTGTATCCGTGCGTGTGTGTGACCGTGAAGGGGAACAGATGGTACCAGTGAACACAGTCAGTATAACAACAGGTTGGGGGTCCGCAGAGTGTAAAGGCTGCGACATGAACAACAGAGGGACACTGCAGTGACACTCAGCAGGGGGTGTATGTGAGTGTGTATCTGTTTAAGGACGCAACATCAAACAGCTTATATGCCAAACTCTGTGTGTGTGTGTGTGTGTGTGTGTGTGAGTGTGTGTGTAACAGGGTCATAATAAGTGTGAAAGTGGAAGCTGGTTGAAATCATTACAATTCCTTTGTGCCTCACATTTAACCAGGCACTTCTTGCCCCACATGTTAACTGACACGGGTGCAACAAAGACTCAGTTTAAGTGGTGTGCAGGATGGAAAGTTCATTTATTTCACAAAGATTGAACTCCAGATTGGGCTCCAATGTTAATATTATGGAATTAGTTACTTTACAATGCTGCAGTTATGATACTCTGTCTGTGCCACATTCATCAGGTGGCTGAAGATATGATTGACTACCATAATTCAACAAATCCCCCCATTCTTCCCCAGCTGTCTACCTACATTCCTCTGTCTGCGTTATATGGGAGCAGAATGTGTTTTGGCTGCAATCTTTTCCCTCCAAAGATCCATGAACAGAAATGGTTCTCTTCCTATTGCAGCCATTAAACACAACACCTATTATTCTATTTGTGGGGAAACCAGATCGAGCGTAAAAATGCAGCCTGGTATTTGGAGAAGCCCAGACACTGAGTGCTGGAATGTGGGGAGCTGATAGTTTTTTAATGTGCAGTGGAGCGCCTATTGTGCCTCACATTTAACCAGGCACTTCTTGCCCCACATGTTAACTGACACGGGTGCAACAAAGACTCAGTTTAAGTGGTGTGCATGATGAAAAGTTCATTTATTTCACAAAGATTGAACTCCAGATTGAGCTCCAATGTTAATATTATGGAATTAGTTACTTTACAATGCTGCAGTTATGATACACTGTCTGTGCCACTTTCATCAGGTGGCTGAAGATATGATTTACTACCATAATTCAACAAATCCCCCCATTCTTCCCCAGCTGTCTACCTACATTCCTCAGTCTGCGTTATATGGGAGCAGAATGTGTTTTGGCTGCAATCTTTTCCCTCCAAAGATCCATGAACAGAAATGGTTCTCTTCCTATTGCAGCCATTAAACACAACACCTATTATTCTATTTGTGGGGAAACCAGATCGAGCGTAAAAATGCAGCCTGGTATTTGGAGAAGCCCAGACACTGAGTGCTGGAATGTGGGGAGCTGATAGTTTTTTAATGTGCAGTGGAGCGCCTATTCTCTCTACCCAGCATGCCTCACTCTGGACACTGGAAACACGATAAAGAGGGGAAGGGCACTTGCAAACATCCCTCTGATGTTTCCCTCTTCATCAGATTAGGTCATTGTGTGGCATTTAAGATCCAACAAGTCGATACCACGCCAGCAGAAAGATCAGCGGCTTCCTGGAGGCCTGCAGGAACATGCAGGTCCATGCAGACGCCCAGGGAAGATGGAGACGTAGCGGAGGCTCTGCCATGCGTGACTGCCACTCTCCTCAGGCTACTCCTAAACTTTTTGAAGCAAAGGGTAAAGACTGAGGAGCAGCTGTCGGACGCTGCGTCTGAAAGATCATCAAATGTTTTAAACTGGAGCGAAAATGTCACTCAGTGTGTCCTCACAGCTCGTTGGAGGTGAACCCGGCAGAACGGACAACATGCAGCAAAGCATTACCATACCATGCTAATACATTCTTCTCTATTCTTTTCACATTATAGCCTGTGATGGGGCAGTGAATCCAGCCGAATGTTAGGTTATGGTTTTTGAGAGTCGTGCTCTCCTACACTGTGCTCATTTGACATGTTTCGACATGTTGGATTGTTCTGTGTCCGTGTGCGTAATCTCTGCTCGCAGCTTAAACTCAGATTCGACAAAGATGTCAATTATAACGTCTGAGCACAAAAAGAGCGGCGCAATCACAGGCTTCAGATAGATCGCTCACAGATAGTGACGGGTGCAGTCGAGCTTTAGCAGCAGAAAAAGGTGGTGAAAACATCTTTGATGCGCACAATGTCAGGAAATCTAACTGAGGCAAGGTTGTTGAGGCATTGAGATGCGTTTGTACTTTTGAGTTGATGTAAATGTTGGAAATGGGCTTCGTGGGCTTGTTGCCAGTCTGGTGGTCTGGGAAGTTTAAATAATGGCAGGGTCTCTTGATCTAAATCAGGCCTGGGTTTGTTTTGCATTCTTCCTCTTCCACGTCTCATTTCCACCCAACCCTCTGTGGGCTTCTATCAAGTAAAGACACACACAAAAAGGAACTGGGTCATGTTAGCATCAGTCCAAGATCAAGGTTATATGTATATTTTAAAAATATTAATAACATTTGTATGTAAAGCACTTCATATGGAGTTCCTATGTAGTTCTTATAATGAAGTTATTATTGTTGGCCTAATTCAAAGCTGGGCTAAGGAAGTTTTGGTTTTGTCTTCCTTTGATTGTTTGCGACCACAATCAAACAACATCCAATGATGTAATGTCCATGACACTGTGTAGAGGTGTGGGATATGCAGATCCAGCATTTTTTCCCCACTTTATTATCATTGTGAGTTGTTTTGTTTTTAATTTCTTAGCGATTTCTCTGGAATTTGGTTCAAATCCGGATTGAATGATTTTCAATGTGGTCTCATCGGGGGACTGTTGGGCCTTGGTGGAGGTATGTACTTCACAGAATGCTGTGTTTACATTGCAAGACAAAGACATTGTAGTTCAGGTATGTGGAGGTATGTCTCTGATGGATGTCCTGATGGATGGAAGAGAAAATGATGTAGACAATGGATAAAGAGGCATTACTGAAATGCCATTTTAACAACTTGACAACACAACTATCGTTCTCAGAAGTGAAACTTGAATGAAAAACAAAAAGTTAAATCAATTTCAGACGATCATGTGCATGTTGTCAACAACATCCATTTAAAAACAATGTCTTGAGGCTCCAGTGTGTATGGATCTCTTTGTTCCTTTAACCTAATCACATTGAGTGCAGCAGGGAAACAGAGTGGACCCTACGTCACTTAACTGACCGGAAATAAGGTTTGCTCATGGTAGTGGAAGGGGGAGGGGGGTTGTCTGAGAGTTCGCCGGGCCTGGGAGCTGCATCCCGGGGCAGCTGCAGCAGCTGTGTCCGCTGCAGGCGTCATCAGCCTGAAACTCTATCCACTCACTCTCCCCTGCTCGCCCTGCCCACGTCCCGTGGGTTCAGTCTCCTCCTGCCTCGCCTTTGTGAACCGGCCGAAGAGAAAAGCATGGCCCCATTTCTCCTCATACCATCCCCGTACTTTACAGACACCGGTGCTCCGAGGCACAGAGACGTAAACACCGGGTCTATAGTGGGTTTGGATGCGTAATTGTAATGCGTAAACATGAATCCACCGTTATATCGATGTGATTTAAAACCAATACGTCTGAGCCTCTAGTTTGAATAAGTTTAAACTTGCCCCCCCCCCCCCCCCCCCCCCCCCCCCCCCCCCCCCCTCTCCCTCTTTCCCTGTCTCTCCCCCCCCCCGCACGCCGGGCCGGCGGCCCACACTTTTCTCTCTCTTGCTTTCAAACCCACCGACGTGGAGACCTGGTGCGCGCCGCGTTTCCAAAGCTCCGGGCTCGGTCGCATGGCAAAGCGCAGCGATGAGAAACTAACAAAGCCATAAATAACACGGGACACTCACTTGTCCAGGACAAAGTAGAGGTCGAAGGCTCCCTGACAGGACCTCTCCTCCTCCTCCTCCTCCTCCTCTCCTCCCTGCGCCTCCCCCGCCTGGTGCCGCGCTCCTTCCACCGACACCCCGAGAAGAAACAGTCCCAGCAGGGCCACGGCGAGGAAGGTGCGGCTGTGCGTCCTCCTCGCCATCTTTGCCGGTCTCTGTTGACTGCTCCTCCACTGACAGCTAGCTAACACATCCCCACATGTTCCCCCGGTCCTCTCCGTGTGGACACTCCCTGCGCCTTAATGGCCGATGTGTTCCTGGCTGCTGGGTCCTGTTGCTTTGCGCGCATTCAGCCGACAGGAGTCAGTCAGAGTCGGGCTTAGAGTGAGAGAGAGAGAGGGAGGGGGGAGCAGGATGGAGGAGAGGAGCGACACACACACACAGATTCCACATGTAGAATCATTCATATCTAAAACATAAGAAATGAGAATGAATAAAAAAATAATAACTTTGTGTATTTCAAATACATTTGCATAACAAAACCCATGTAACTTTACTTTTTCACTTCAGTATAAAGGGTGACGTCAAAATTGTCATAACATTTGAAGTTCAATCAATCCCATTCAAACTATTTAATTCATTCTCATTAATTAAGAAACACTTATTTGTGATGTCACCCTTCACCATTTATCTTATATAATGAAATTACATGGACACTGACTTTTTAGAGAAGTGTGACCATGCATGTGACATCATCCATTTATTTATATAGTCCATGCAACATTGTGGCTGCCATTAAAAGTGAATTCCCAAAGATAGAAAATGTGAGCATATTCTACTTCTAAGTATTTGATGATTCGTGCTATTTAACTTTAACAGAAGGTGGTTATGATTTACACTTGTATATATCACATTCCACATTTATTTCATTTGTTCCAAATGTATGTAACTTAGTAAATGCAAACAAGATTACTGTTTTAAAAAAAATGAGTGAAATCAAGTCTCTTGCACTTCGCCCCCTCACGTTAGACAGAGGAACTGCAGGCTCAGTTTATCACAGGCCGTCAACGCACATCGACCCATGTCAGGATGTGTATATCCGAGGGGTCACTCAAACTCCAGGAAACATTATCTCATATAGGATAACAGATAAAAAGTTGGCTCAGTAACAACCAGGACATTTAACCTTCTGATGCAGAATAAACCATTAAATGCTCATTATAGACACTTGTGAATAATGCATGTGCCCAGTGGCAAACCCAGACCAGTCTGCGCCATGCGCGGCGATGAAGGCCACGGTTTACAATGTGCCAACATCAGCGGGACAGTATCCTGCACTTTGTTTTGATTCTGTTGGACTGAGTGTTTTTAGAGAATTGTGCAAAGACCATTGACGATTGCAAAGTGTGTGTTGTGCACAATATGACTTAGTGAATGATCAGAGGTTTTGCATTGGCCTGCGTGAGGGTCTCAGGTTTTGGAAGTTCGATGCACCTCAAATGTTAGCTAACACCATGGTCAAAACCTGAAGATGCAGTGTTAGTCTTGTGTGCCCGCGGCACACTGTGTGTTCATGTCGATCAGTTGTGTGCACGTCGTTGTGTTCCTCAATCACACAACATGCACACACACACACATACCCTAAAACGTCCATTACGGGTGTGTGTTCGCCCGCATGTCTCTCCTTGTCGCAGGGGTCTGTAAATCAGACAAGGGGCGGCTTTTGCCAGGGGTCTGAAATCCAAGGCGCGTGTGCGCGTGCGTAAATCCGTGAGCGCGCACGCGTTCGTATCAATGCGCAACGCTCCAGTGCGCTCTCGGAGGGGGATAAGTGGGAGTGGGAGAGCAGAGGGGACCACAGTACGGAGGAGGACTCAGTCGGGGAAGTCACTCGTCGTCACCGAGGAACCCGGAGATCATCATCACCATCATCATCATCATCATCATCATCATCATCATCATCATCACCGGGGTCCAGTCTGTGCACCAGCTGCAACTTGCTGCCACATCACGGCACCGACAGCTCCATCCATGTCCTCCGGGTGAGTCAATGCAACACTGCTCATGTTCTACTGATCACTGGGATGTCTGGTTCTTTATTCTCACACATAATCTGCGATTTCAATTTTGGCACCGGATTATTCAGATTCGCTCTCCTGTCAATATTTTCCTCAGCCTAGCAGATACTTTTTTCTTCTTTAATTGGACAGTTAGAATCAGTAGTCTCGTCATCTCGGTTTGATATCGAAATTAAAGGGAAACGTATTGAAGTTGTTCTGCGCGCACAGGAGACAGTTGGGCTCTTGGGCAGATGGGGAGACAAAAGGAGAAACGGAGTGAAAACACTGGGACAAAGGACGTTAGAAATCATTTAGTCTCTGCACCGGCTGCGTCTGCCACACACGAGGACGCCTCATTTATATCAGGACAAAATTAATTTTAATTTCACAGGCAGAAATTATTTTTTTAAATATTGCACCAAATGCAGGGTTCGAGCATCTGCTGCCAAATTGGCTGTAACGTTATAGGTCAGATCATCCTTTTTTAACATAACCCTTATTTTCACCTTGTTTTATTTCGACTAAAACTGTTAGAATTAAATTGAAATTATTCATGTGTTTTGTCTTTATTCTATTAAACCATGCCTCTGTATTTCAAATAATACACAATTTTTTTTCTCCACATTTATTAACCCTCGTGTTTTCATTCCAGCCTGACGATGGATCACACCTTCCTGCACCGGTCCATCTGGGCCGGTGACAGTAAATTCCTCCAGCATCCAGCGGACCTCTACAGCAGCGTGGTGGTGACACGCAGCATCCCCGCGGGCACGTGCTTCGGTCCGTGCGTGCTCCAGAACACTTTCTATGAAACCATCGCCTTCATTGCGCAGAAGTCCTGCGACAGGAGAGCGAAACCTTACGTGTTCAGGGTGAGTGGGACTAAACTGAACCCTTTATCAATTCAGCTATTTTTCTAGTTATCAATTTATTTGTTTGGACCATGCAATAATGATTTGCCACACACATGCACACTATTTCTTTTTATTTTTATTTTGCATTAGAGTACATAACGTCCACATATTATCATTGTAATAATTCAGAGAGCTGGTGTAAACATGTCTCCGTGGTCAACAGGTGGACCCAGAGGCCATGCGTAATTCCGCCCTGGTGCTGTCCTGGCTGCGGCTCGTGCACGCTGCGCGCAACCGAGAGGAGCAGAACACCGAGGCGTTTCTGAAAGCGGGTCAGCTGTACGTGCGGGCCACACGGGACATCCAGCAGGAGGAGGAGCTGCTGGTGTGGTACGACCCAGAACTGTCTGACCTGCTGGGCTTCACAGACCTGAGCCGGGGATCAGGGGGAGGTGAGAGGCAGCTCACGGAGCTTTTTGTGTTGCGGATAGAAAACAGAAAATTAGAATTATATTTCAGTGGAATTGATGTCAACAACAATGTAAACAAATACAGCCACATTATGCTGGAGAAAACGTGGAGAGCTGTAGAAGGACCACTCACAGATATTCTGGAAATGTCCACAAACTGCAGTATTTTGGAAAAAATCCACAAGATGATACTGGAGTATATGTTTTTTTTTTTTTATCATGCCGCACAATAGTGTACTTGTGTGATTTCAACTCCAGACAACAAAATATACACAATGAATGGTGAGAATAAATAGGACATGGGAGAAAGTTGGATAGTTCAAATTAGGATTAAGGATGGAGTATTTCCATTTGCATGTGGAGATTTTGATAAACACAGTGTAACAAAGTGATGATGTTTTCTTATGTATAAAAAATAAATGACAAAATATTAAATAAAAAAAATATGTGAATACATGATTAATGTAGATTTGATTTCTCTCTTGCAGAAAACAAATGTAGCAGGTGTAACCAGGTCTTCAGGAATGAGTATCCCTTCCTGGCCCACTGTCGCTTCCTCTGCAGCCAGGTGAAGGGCGACCCCTGGAGCCGTGACGTGCACGCGCACAGGCACGTGGAAATAAAGAGGCCTCACCGGGTGACAGATTTCCACAACATCGCCAGAGATTTGGAACACAGGAGATCCAGCGAGGACGCGGAGGTTTCTCCCGTGAAGAGACGGAAATACGAGGAGACGCTTCAGGCCAAAGGTCGTAAAAACGTTCTGCTGGAGAAGACGAACATTTCTAACGACGTCAACATCAGTCAGCTGGTCAGAGGTCACGAGCAGGCCGCGGGAGACGCGTCCTCCTCTGCGGAGAAGCTAAAGGCAGACAAGGACAAAGCGGATCATTTGGGATTTAAGAATGATGAGGAGGATGCTGAGGTGGAGGGAGCCAAAGAGACTTTTACTGACGGCAGAGACAGAGAGGCGCCAGGGGGCGCTGCTGTGCACTCAGGCAGCAGCAGCGCGTTCTCGCTGGTACTCTCCAACAGCCGGGGCGAACAGAAAAGTGCTTTCTGCAAACCCAGTAAAAGGACTTCTCCCATCGACCCTCAGGCACATCTCAACAGTGCTGCAACAGCGCCCTCTGGCCGCATGGAGGAGATGCCCGAGGCCTTCGCCTCCAGAACGGTGCTGGGATACAACAACCTGCTGGCGTCCGGCGTCTTGGGCAGGGAGCTGCAGGGTGGACCGGCCCCGGTGGCGCTGAGCAACACTTTCCATTACGCACCGGAGCACTGGTCCAGGAGCGTGGGCGCACAGCTGCAGAGCCCCTCCTCCCTCACCATCCTCCCGCCCACCTTCACCTCGTTCGGCGTGTCAGTGCAGAACTGGTGCGCCAAGTGCAACCTGTCTTTCCGCATGACCTCTGACCTGGTCTTCCACATGCGCTCCCACCACAAGAAGGAGTTCGCCGCCGAGTCCCAGGTGAGGAGGCGCAGGGAGGAGAAGCTGACCTGCCCCATCTGCCACGAATACTTCCGGGAGAGGCACCACCTGTCCAGACACATGACATCCCATAACTGAGCTGAGGAGGAATACAATTAATAAGAATGAACTCTTATTTATTTCTTTAGATAATTCTCATATTTAACATGTTTATACTCCAGGTTAGGTGTATAACAGCGAATGTAGGTAACTGTAAACAACATAGCCTCAATGGACTGACATGAGCTCCCCAGACTGTCCACTAGATGACGATAGAGGTACGTGTTGCTCTCACTGCAGTGTGTTGTCTGTCCTGTAGCCCTGTTTGTTAGGTTGATGGTTCTTTTTGTGCCTTATGGATCTCAGGAGGAGAGAGAGAGAGAGAGAGAGAGAGAGAGCAGAGCACAGCTCATGATTGTCATTAACACCTGGATCCTCTTCCTCATCGGCTTCTCTCTGCTCTGCCTGGAACAGAACCCATGGACTCATGGAGTGTGTTTGCACATTGGTTTTGGAATCTAAAATGATGAAACTCTAATACACGTGTTGAGTGTTTATTTTCCATCATCATCTTTGGTCAACTTTGAAGTTCATAGGAAACTGAACAGATCCGGTGCTCAGTTTTCGATTGAGTGAGGTGGTGACTGAAACCAAAAATACTACTTACTACAAATAATGTCTTTCAAACATGCTGCTTTTCCTTCATCCAGTATCTAAAGGTACAGTGTGCCATTTATACTCGCATCAGGAGCAAGTCTTCTCTATGGAGGCCACCATGTTGCACAACTATGTTGTTACAGGAGCCCAGAACGGACAAACTAAACATATTTTGAGTTTTGCTGATACTGAAAGGCCTAAATGCTACTTGATATAACCTGTGCCTCATGTAAACCACAGCAACACAGCATAATGCGGGGTCAAAGGTCAAAATGACTCTCATGCTGTGTAGGTCATACGCACCAATTTCCACAGGGGGGCACTTTAGGTTCACATGCAGATTGCAGACAACATTGCATGTGTATAGAAGAAGGCCCACATTTGTTTTTGGGATATTTTAGTCCACATCTGCTTTTTTTTAAAGCTTTAACCTCAAATCTATTTTGACTGGATCGGGCATGAGAAGGCCAGATGTGCTGCATCAAGGCCAAACGTGACCCACATCCACACGTTAAGTGGCAAAATCAGACTGAATAATACCAAATGATTGATGATTATTGATACATTTTAGCATGCCGTACATAAAACAATACAGGAATGTAAGTGTGATTTTGAAATGTCTATCTTTGTATGGAGCCCACATTGCCCCCCACCCCTGCTTTGAATTTCAGATTTTATGATTCCCCCACTGATGATGTTCAGTTTACCTCCCACTCGGGGGTTCGGGTCCGGACAGGGGGACATAAATAGCCGTCTCTGTTGCAGGTAAATGAGGCGGGAAGGAGGCATGGAGTTCATGGGAAAGTCAAGTCTTGAGTCCAGTGTAACCTCAGCAGGGATGTGAACCCCTCCCACGCTGCTGTTATCATCGGCTTTTATTAGAGTAAAAAAAAAAAGTTCTTCTCAGTTCCTGTAAAAACTGATAAGTCTCTCAACAGGTGCTTTCACAGAGGGCCATTTATCATTTTCAGTAAAAAAGAAAAGGTTTATTTTACGTCTGTTTTGCTTTTGATGATGAGATCATTATTCTTATTTTTTATTACTTGGACTGAAACCCACTCAGACATGTTCCTGATCTTTCATTGAGTTCTTCAGCTAACCAGAACAAACACTTTGGCAGAATAAATAACCATTAAAAGTACATTTTTATTTCACTTTTTCAAGCAGGAATTAAGATCTTAGTAAAATACCCTGCAGCTCACATGATTAAATGAATGATTAGGAGGCACGGCGTCACTATTTAAAGTTCGGAGCCATTAGTTGGTGCGGAAAGAGCCAATTCAGCCCAGACAGAAAATCCTCTGTTGTCTAATAATGGCTGTATTGCTGCCCTTTAATTGAACAGTCATCATGTGGAAAAACAAATATTGTTCTTGGTTCCCCCTGGTCTGTGGCTTTTAGGCACATTGAGCCGTGTGCACGCACCCAGCCCACTGTGGGTTTTCTCCACTGAAGCTGACCGTCGTAAGTGCTCTCCTGTGACTGTGATTGCTGCTGACACGGGTTCATTCTTTAATAGCAGAGCCTGGGTCCAGACTGTGTAAAGGGATCGGTCAGGAAATGAGGAAAAAGTAAAAAAAAACAAAAAAACAATCTGGATATATGTGTTACAATTGGGTCAACCTACTTTGAAGCTGAAATATCTATTAATGTAAACATGATTCATAATAACCCTAATTACAGTCATCATCATAATTTAAATGGAGGTTATAGACCCCATAAAAAGGTACATTTGTGAAACAGGTTGTCGAAGTGCGGAACATTTCCACTCATTTAAAATGGAGAGAACTCAACCTTGTGTTTGGTATTGGAGACTATTCTCTCACATCTTTGACTGTGGTTGTCAAGCTCAAATATGAGTTCGAGATAACAGCAGCACTGATTTGGCTCAAATCGTACACACTGCACCTTTTAAGGAGATCTTACAAATGAAGTCCCGTTGAATTCATTACTGACTGCAGCAGTAGATCAACATGAGAGGTCCAGTTCACTTTTAGAGTTGATAAAAGACAGTTCCATTTTTAGCTCTTAGCCAGAAGACCTATAGAATCATCCTT
This sequence comes from Chascanopsetta lugubris, assembly GCA_016785325.1. Classification (NCBI taxonomy): domain Eukaryota; kingdom Metazoa; phylum Chordata; class Actinopteri; order Pleuronectiformes; family Bothidae; genus Chascanopsetta; species Chascanopsetta lugubris. The sequence continues at coordinate 32,535 of JAFBJT010106187.1, forward strand.
TGCTGCAGTAAACAGTGTGAGGCCTCGGCCTTTTGTTCCTCTGCTGCTAAATGTCTCTGTTTTTGAGACACAATCGCCATCCATTCTTAGAACTAACTTCAAAGCCTGTCTGTTGTTGCTAACAGATGTGGCGCTGGGTGCCAACGTTTTCACGCTCAAGGCAAAAAAAAGCAGCCACAAAGGAATGGATTAATAATCACAAGGCTGCCTCTGTCATTTCACTGTCAGTTTGACGCAGTGTTTAAGCAGCGCACGGGTCAGCTTCCTCCTCCTGGGAATTAAATGACAAGTGGCGGAGTTAAAGTGGCTGAGATCATCTATCTGTAACCCATCTGTATATGTTTTTTGAAAAGCTATTACAGAGAACATCCTGCACTTGGAAATTCTCTGCGTTTGAATGGGTTGGGGGGGTAGAAAAAGGGGAAGTGCGCTGCGTTTTGAAGTTGAAGTGGCTGACGTCCTAATAGGTGCGTGCCTGCTTCCTCCGTCAACCATTAATGCGCCTACACGGCATCAGTCACATTATTTGCTGGACGACAAACGTGGAAGCCTTTGGTGTGGGGTGATCGTGAGTTCAAGGGGCGGCAGGGGAATGTTGGTTATCTCTGAGTGGAACCTTCCTGCCTTTGGAGCTATTTTGGAGGCACTGGTGCCCTTTTAGCTTTTCACTGCTTTTCTCCCAGAAGTATTTGAATTACTTCATTAAACAATGACATTCCAGCAAAAGCATTGGATTAAATTACTTTTTTTATTCTACGTTACAGACGGCTACCTTTTCATAATTTAAACAATACATATCTCATCTAAAATACAATAATACATAACCTATAATAACCAAGAGTCACATTCAAAATAGAAACATTTTCCTGCTTTCATTATAATATTCTTGACGAGTGTAAATGAATTCCAGATGCTCTGTGCAAGAGAGTAAGAATGTACAATAACCTCCCTGTGCTGCAAACAAATGAAACACTGCATGTACATATGTACACCGCGGCGTTTGATTGGCTCCAAACTCAGAACAGCTGGACACAGCATGTAGAAACGACTCTCGCAGTGTGAAGCTGCCTGATGACACCTTGATAAAGTCATATATTTATAGTTTTTCTGTCCAAATAAAACATGGACACCGACTCATCGTGAGCTCTGGGCATTAACGGATATACTCTGAGATAAAGGAGAAAACATTCTCGAGATGCTCCAGTCCGTGAAAGCCTCAATATAATCTCCAACACAGAATCAAAACAAAGGAGGTTTTGGCAGACATGTGGAGCCCCGAGTCTATGTGTGCGACTCTGCTCCTTTCTCACAGACAATGTGTCCCTTCAAGTCTGCCACCGCAGGACAAAAGAGATGGAAGTGATTTCTCGACAGCCATCGTTGCTCCAGGAGTCGTGGCGGCCGAAGTGACGCTGTTCCTCCATCACTGAGAAACCTCTCGACAAACAGATGGATGGTTCTGTCTCTGTCAGTCCCGTCTTTCTGTTTCTGCTCCCAGTCCATCCTGTTCTGTCCTCCTCCTCCTCCTCCTCCGTCCTATCTGCAGGAGCAGGACTGGATGGACATGTTGGGGTAAACTTTGAGCACTGGGTTTGAGGATTCGTCCTGGTAGAGCACAGCCAGAGGACTCATCTTCTCTGGGACGCAGCACGGCTCAGGAACCCCCGGAATGATGCCCACTGCTCGGACTATGCTCTGGATGGTGGCGTGGTTAGACGGCCTCGCCACCTGGAGGATGGAAATGTAGAGGAAATCATGACAAGACGGAACAACTCTAGAGTGGCTCAGTAATGTTATATTAGAGTTACATGGTGTGGGATTCAAGGACATGAAAAGATGTAACTATTATAGGGCTCATTTTGAGGTGATGGAAATAATATCACCTTCAACATCACCTTTAATCAAATCCAAATGACAATGGCATAGGGTGAATCTGATGTCTTTGATCTCACCTTGGGCATAGGAAATTCACAGGTACCAGCGCAGTAATAGGCTTCAAAGGCCTTGGGGGCGATGACCCACTCGCTCCATCCAATATCTGCAAAATCCACCCGCAGGTTCCTCCTGGAGCAGCCTCTGCTCTGGCTGCTGCTCCACTGCCTCCTCCTGGCGTTCCGCATTGTTTGTTCATCAAAGCTCAGGACAGGTGACTGAGTGTTAGAGCGCCCCCTGTGCTTTTTTACATCCTTTCCCTCGTGTCTGCGTTCATGCTTTCGTCCATCGCCGCTAGTCCGTGTGCGACCGTGAGTCCTGTGCCCATGATGTGACGTTCTTTCCTCTTGGAGAACCTGCTGTTCTTCTGTGTCGTGCGTTCCTCGACTTCCTTCCGTTCCCTCTTCATCCTGGCTCTTCCACTTCTCCTCCCTCCCTCCGGATTTGGGTTTGGGTTTGAGGTACCACATGCTGTCCCAGAGGTCATCCTTCCTGTATCCATCAGGCCTGTAGTCGACCTGAGGCAGCTCATTGTTCTCGATGGGGTCGGGGGGCAGAGTCGCTTGCCTTCTCACACGTCCTTTCCACTCTGGTGAGGAGTTGGGTCTGTGCGGCGGCTGAGAGGAATGCGTGGGCTCTCCTCCCTCGCTGGAGGGGTCATACCTCTGAAGGCTGGCAGCCACGCTGTTGGGCTCGTCCAGGGCTCGGTCATTAGCATAAACCAACAGGTACGGGAGGCTGCTGGCAGGCAGCATGTTCTCCGCTTTCCTCTGGAAGTGCTGCCCCAAGTCCAGCTCCACTGAAGCCAGGCGATGACCCTTATCCCGTGCCTCCTTTATGACCTGGGTCACATCTTTCATCTGCCACACCCCTCTCCTGTGGGGGTGGAAGGTCACATTGCCTATAAGTGACCCCATTGACCCAGATCTGACCTCTGACCCGGAGGAGATAGAGCGAAAGATCAGGCTGATGGACGGAGGCGGGTGGACGGCCGAGGAGCGGCAGGCCGGGCTCTGGAAGCGTTTACAGAACCAGGGTCTTTGGTGAGGGGGCCGCTCGAACAGGAAGTGGAATGTAGCCGAGAGGATGACCTCTGAGTCTTGGAGGGTGGTGAGGTTCAGTCGATACACCGTCCTGTGGTCAGGAGAGTCTGAGGAGACAATCAATCAGTCAGCGTCAGGCAGGTGAACAAAACTACAAAGAACTGTGTTTGTCTTTCATTATCTCCTGCAGGGAGGTGAGGCTTTTATCTGTGTTTGCTTGTGTATCGGCAGGATTACACAGAAACACACTTTACATTACTATGATAGGACGTGTAATTACTTCTGCAGAGGAGGTACAAGACTTTCTTTAAAGGTGTGAAGTTCAGCCTTTGTTTCAATGTTTTCATTGATGTCTCTGGCTTATTTAGGCGAATGCAACATTTCATGATCTGTGTCAAGGGATTTGATTCTAGTGCATTCTGACACTTTCAACACACTGTTTCAATACAATACAACACAATACTTTCAATACAATTCTGTCTCTGTGTACGCAGGTGTAAGGAGCTGCCCTCCCGTGCATGGTTTCGAGATAAGATGAACCTTGGGTGAGTATCTTTCTCTCCTTCTTGGTGTTATACTGATATTCTACTATTGCTCTGGTAGCATTTACACCAGAGACAAATCTGATCTGTTAAAGGAACAGTGTGCAGAATCTGATGACATCTCTCATCCCTTTCAAGCATGACAGGGAACACATAGCAGCCTTCAGATCCTTCCAAACTTGAGACGTGCTTGGTTTGTCCACAGCCACTGTAAAAACATGATGGTGCAACATGGCAGCACCCTGAGAAGTCCCATTTCAGTAATTGTCTTATATTTTGTTCCTGCCGTCAGAACTGCATGGGCTCAAATCTCACACACTGGCCCTTTACATAAGGCGCAAACATGCATTGAGCACACTCTGTGTTACATGTCAGAGATGTGTGGCCGCTGTGATGCTGTGGTTTGACTTCAGGAGGTGGCCTTAAGAGGAACCACACTCTG
>JAFBJT010106187.1:41493-84646 GCA_016785325.1 Chascanopsetta lugubris
CATGACTGTTAACTTAAGACACGAGGAGGGAGAAATGAAATGCTGGCAGAGGATTTAAAGGACAGATTCATAAATCTTTTGCTCCATCTGAACAGAAATGTAATGCAGATATTTACACTTATTTTTAAACTGCGCCATCTTCCTGACCTTCGACCTTCTAGCAAAATAATTGAGAAAATATGTTTTGGTGGGATTTGAATGAACGAATGGTTCGAATGCTTCGAATGACTTCAGAATGCCAGGCTGCAGTGAGACTGATCGCAGATTTCAGGATAATACAACACAATCAATTTGAGGTGTCTTTACCTTCAGCCAGATTCAGACAGTGTAACCTTACAGAAGGGGGGGGGTACTTGTATATGAGTGTGTGTGTGTGTGGGGGGGGGCAGACTTGAGGGTAATGAAAGACCAGGAATCCCTCCATGTGAACATCATCCTCTCTGCCTGTGCGTAGGTGTGTGTGTGTGTGTGAGTGTGAGAAAGAGCAGCGGTGTGTTTTTGTGTGTGCGACTATGGTGACTGCAGCTATGCCCCGGGTTGTAACTCTGTGACCCATTCACATGGTTAATAAAACATTCATAGAAGCAGAGGAATGTTATGGTTTTTTTGTGCATGCATGTGCAGGCGAACGTGTGAGTGTGTATGTGGGTATGTGCATGCATTCATGTGTGTGAAAGAGGGGGAATGTGTGTATGTGTGTGTGTGTGTGTGTGTGTCCTTGTGTCTGTGATGTTGGGCCTCCTGCAGTGACCCCTCGGAGTGCACCATTCTGTCCGCAAACAAAGGGCCGGCTGTTCCCCCCCACTTGAACCGTGGACTGCTCCGATGCTGCTGGCCGTGCGCTGCAGAGCTAACCAAATATTTCCCTTCCTGCTCTGAATTTGTCTCAATAAATACTTTTGAGTTTCGGGGGTTTTCCTTCTCCTCCTGCTTTTTGTTTTGGACTCCTGAACTCGCAGGTGGTCGTGTAATCCCGGCGCTCGGACGTCTTGTTTCACCTGAGGGTGAAAACATCGGGACGAGCGCCCGGCTTCCCACAGTTTCACCTCGTGTGACATCTTGACTCCTGTGTGGAGAAACCATGGGCGCAGTACAAGGGGCTCTCTGTGGAAGAACTGTTTCATGTGTAATGGACGTCGAACGACTGATTCGGATTCATTTAGCTCACTTCTGTCTTCACAGCCCGTGGCCGGGGATAGAGACATGTATTGTGCTGCCGAGCTCACTCACTGACTGACAGTATTTTCTCTGAGCATGGCTCAAACCACTTGACAGGAGGCCTGATTGGTGATTAAGGAAAATAAATGGAATGTGTGTGTGTGTGTGTGTGTGTGTGTGTGTGTGTGTGTGTGTGTGTGTGTGTCCTTACCCATTTCAAACACTTGCAGGATTGATGTCGTCTCCCAGGTCTGACATACAGCTTTTGTTCCGTCTCTCCATCTCTCAATGCTCCTGTTATTCTCTGACTAAAATACCAGGCTTGTGCTGACTACCTTGAATAATTGCTAATAGCTTATTATTTTTTTGTGGTTAACATTCATTTTGTCGGAGTGCGTTTCCGAGCAGGCGCCGGGTTCCAACTCCAACTGTTCCCAAAAATGTTATTTTCATAATCTATTAATCAATTCCATTAACATCTGTCTGCATATGAAACCTGATATCTTATGAACAGTTAATTTCACTGACTCTTCGCTTTTGGAGCCAACCCCAAGTGGCCATCCTGTGAACTGCAAGTTGTTCGACTTCTGTATTGGCCTCATCCGTCAGTCGATCATCTTATAAGAACTTTTATTTCTAAAATTTCTAAACGCAGCCAGGTAGGATCAACGCAATGTTTTCGAAACACTAGAGCCTGTTGTTAAAAACTATGGACACAACGCCCAGCACAGCAACTTTGGAAAGTGACAGTTTGTCGTAGAGGTGCTTGACGAGGAAAGAAATGGGAATGGTTCCAAAGTAGCTGTAGAGTGTCAGCGCAGGACACAAGAACACAACCTTACAAAGTGACAGGTTTACAACAACCACTTGTACCATAAAGAGTGAAAATAGACTCCACATTGACTTATTTGACTGGGTGACATCAGAGCTCAGACACTGCAGAGCCCAGTGGCCTGGAGCAGAATATTCTGCAGAGTGTGATTTGAGCTGTGACTGCTGGTGTCGTGTTTACTCTGACGCCCCTTATATTCATTACAGGCCGCACTGCGCCGCCGCGACTTCCTGAACAAGTCCCATTGGTCTGTGACCTTCACCGCCACAGGCTTCTCTTAAACCCCATTGGGCCAGAGCCAGGATGGAGGAAATTGCGCTGGGAGGTTGATTGGCTCAATCCTTTAATTATTTGGATTTCGCAACGTCTTGAGTGACTTTGCCGTCGGTGGTTGACCGTGTCGGACAAAGACGGGAATGTTTTCGCCTGCGTGACGGAGCAAGTTTGGAAGAAAATGTCCTGAAATTTGAGGGTTTATTTGAGATGTGGGAATTGCAGCAGGTTTCATAATATTGACAGAAAACAGAGAGGAAACACTTGGGAATGAGGTTGAGTGTTTAAACTGTAAAACAAATCAAAGGCCACTTATTTGTCACTTCCTCCTCACTTCACATCTCTGCTGTTTTCTTTAACTGGCCTCCTGAGGTGGGAAGAATGGACAAAGTGTATTTCTTCAGTGGGATGTGATAATTTTCTGGATGTTTCACCTCAACCTGATATGCCCACACACATTCATTACAGTGTCCTGCTGAGGTTTACATGGGGTTTGTTTCTGTTGGGTTGACTTAGACCCACAGCCTCCAGCCTGTTATCCCAGAGCTCCGAGCCCCTAAAGAAAGCAGATCAGTAATTGGTGTTGGGAATATGACGGCAGAGCCTTTTCATTGCTTGATGGATCTGTCAGACTGACCCTTACTCTAATTTCCCTCTGTCTCCATCACTTTGCGGGGCAATGTGTAATATTTCACAATAACCGTGCCCCCCTACCAGAGTAATAACTACAATATCCATTTCCCATTAGAGGGTGGGGTGGGGGTGGGGGTGGGGGGGGTTAGGCCTCCTGTCGCTCTCTGGCGCCTAATTGGACGTGACCGTTGCTGCGGTGATGTCATGTGGGAGCTTTGCGGGGAGCGAAAAGGCCTGATAGCGGTTAAGTGACTGATTAGCAAAAGTCAGGAAGTGGAGATCGTGTTTTTAGATTTGGCCGTGGTGTTGAATCAGTTTGATGTTTCTTGTTTCTGGCAGTCGTTGATGCGAGGACAAACATTCGATCCACTGAGGTCCATTGTCTGTGTTGATGTTACAGGCAGGTCAGCCTGCAGAGTAAATATACAGTATGTGTGAGTCGGAGCTCTGCATGCTGTCAGCCACACAGACGCAGCTGGAAGGTCGAGGCCGGAGCAGCGGTAGCTGATCTCACAGGAACGTAGATTCAGCTCTTATCAGTGAGGAACCTTTGTCGATAACTTCCTGGCTTTAAACAGAGTGAACCTCCGGCTATATGTCTACATTACTGCTTCTCTGACATCAGATGATGTTTTTTATTCACCCGAGGAAACAGAACAAAAACTGAGAGAGAGCAAAGCAGGGGAGGAGCCAATGGTTGGGATCTTAATTATACTTTAACAAGCGGAACAAGCCACCTGAACTTACCTGCACCGCGAAACAATGAAAACAGGCAGAGAGCACAGCACACTATAGTAGTTCATTTAAGATGAGTGAGAGCGATTACGTTTGTACACAGCCACGCGTTCTTTCTGTTCATTGTTGAAAATGCTGCATACTATTCCTTTAAATGTGCTGTTTACATGGACGCTGGATGAGTGTAATTAGTTTCCCTCTGGAACTCATTGAATCTCTGTGGTCCTTAATGTTCAAAAACATAAATCTGTGCGGGTGTGTGAAATTGAAGGGTTGATCTGTGAACAGGAAATACTAAGAAACTCCTGGTTGTGTTGCAACTGCTGAGCTCAGCAGATTAAAAAAAATTAGACACTAGCTGTTTAAGTTTCAGTCATTTGAGTTTAAAAAGAACAAAATCCATGTTGCCTTATGTTTAGGGGTCAGCGCAGCCTGTGGAGCTTTGTGATCCACGGTCTCTCCTTATCGTTGCGTCTGCATATAAACTATAGCTGTAAATGGTTTTGGATGTTAACGTTCATGTGAGTTAACATTCAGCCTCCGTGTAAACTGAACCCTCAGCCCTATATTCTTTCTGATTCACAAGGCATTTTTCTGAAATGAATGGACTTCCCCCTGCTGTGGGAGGCGGTGTCAGATGTTACAGCGCATACATGTGTGAATGTGTGTGTGTGTGTGTGTGTGTGTGTGTGTTGCTTCTATAGAGGCCAAATCCATGGACCATTAGATCTTCATTGTGTGAGCTCCACAGTCCTTGTATTCAGCGCTGAAGAATGAAAGTCTCATCAGTCTCTGCTCTCAACATTTTCCCCTTACACCACAAAACCTCACTCTTCCTCCAGCGCTCACTTCTTACCTCAGACGTGAGGTAGAGGCCGATGATAGATTTGAACGGGAGACGTCTGATGTCATGCCTGGTGGCTGAATACCTCAGGAGTAAGGAAAATACTCCTCTCAGACACGATGTTAGTACAGTGACTCTAATGGAATGAGCAATAGGTTCATTAGCTGGAGCTGAAACACAGTGGATGTGTATTTCTTAACTTCTGGCTGCCGCAGTATAACTCAATGCCTTTGACATTTTTAAGTCTAATCCTGGAAGAACCATTAAATTCTGATTAAACTGTAGTTACATGTGTCAAAGAGACAAATGGATACGTTGGATACATGGCTCATATTTGTCTTTTCACATAGGTGTGTCATAAGAGGAGCCCTGAGGACCCTGACCCTGAAGACGGGCATCCTAGAATAGAAGCGAAACATCTGATACCAGGTACGTTGACATTTTTCTCCAATGACTCTGATCTGATTTTTCCAGTGCTGCGCAGACACAGAAATCCAACTGTCCACTCTGATTATTATAATCGCCTTTATGGTGGGTGGATGTAGCTTAGCGGTAGAGCATGTGCTTTGAATGCATGAGGTCATGGGATCAATTCCCACCCTCTTTATCCACCCTCACGGGGGCTCCTAAATGAACTTGTGTGACTTGTAGTCATATCACAATTTTTCCCTTAATGCATGAGCTGAATGTTGATGACATTTCTAGTGTCTAGCACAGGGGCCAAATGGCCAAATGGCCCGTGGGCCAAAACCGGTACGTCCGAGGGTTCAGTTGTTCAACATCTGGACCTGGGCTAGTTTAGTTCTTCGTGTTAATAAAATCTATTCTACAAAGATTTGGAGTTGTTTGGAGTTGTCATTGTTTATAGGTCGTAGGATGTGCTGTGATTTTTCTGGTCTGGTCCCTGCAGAAAGGTTTCAGTGTCCAGTTGTGTGCCTTTTTAGAGGACAGTCAGATTTACAGGAGGTTCAGAGTATTCAGAATACTATTCTAATGAGAATGAGAATAAAACGATGTGTTGGGTAATTTGAACGTAGCCCTTGTGTTTACGATCTCACTCGCACGTCCTTCTTTAATAGAGCTGTGTGGCCAAGTGAGGGAGATGAAGCTGTAACGTGAGTGCACGTTGGGTCATGACAGTGTCAGGGGTGAGACATGTGGCACACACCAGAGTGCGTCGACTCACACCCTGACGTTTGCTGTACCACAGAGCCGATTGTTCCACAGACATGGGCCCTTCCATTCAGGACCCGGGCCCTTCTCTGGTCCATTCTGGGGCCAGAGGAGGACTCTCCTCTCTCCTGGGGTGACTAATGCTGAATGACAGGCAGACACTGATCAAAGCTGCTCCTGGAAGCCCCTCCCCCCACCCCACCCCCCTGCTCGTTGCAGTTTGGATGGGGGGGGGGGCAGCGAGGAGACGATAAGTGGAGAGACAGGAGCAGTATGCCTGGTCTGGACCTGGGCCAAGGATCAGACAGCATGGCTGGACTTTATTAGCTTCATCCCAGACAATACACACTCTGCAGTGGACCTCCGCCACTGCCAGATTATCTCATCTCCATTCTGAGCCCGGTGGCCTCGAGCCATGCCACACAGGAGCCGTGCAGCAGGAAGGGGTGCCTGCTCTATAGATGCCGAGTCCGACCTCTTGCACTTTTGTTTTCACAAATACAGAAACAGCCCCGGGCCTGGTCTGAGTGTTAAAGTCCAACCTAAAGATTGTGTTTTATGCTTTTTGAAATATCAGTTTTATAGAGCAGAAAACCGCATGCTCAACTTCAAAATGCTGCTCTCAGGTTCCCATGGAGGTGTTTATGTTAGTTTGATGTGCCTCGGAGGCAGCAGGCATGAAATCTAACATGACTGACTGAAGATGTCTGGCAGCCACAGGACTTTCACGTGTGAACTGGAGTTTTTTTCACGTCTGTGCACACAAGTCACACACATGTAGTAAACTGAGGTAAACTTGTCCCTAAAACGTGTTTATATTTGTAATATAAAGTTAAGCACAGTATGTCATGCTATATCCTGGGAGCAGACATTTCTCCCATGTTACTCGTTCTGAGTCGAGCCAAGGAAAACACTGAGCCGGAGCTCGACCGCTGCCCTGAACTCTCTCTGATTCTCTATTAGCTCACATGGTGAAAAGTGGGACTTCACGGCATGACACACGTGTAGTGTTGATTTGCAGACGGGTAACATAGCGCCAGCTTTATGTCCATGGTATGTTTAATATGCATTTTAATCACAAATCTGAGATTGTTTAAAGACAAAAGTCAGGAAACAATTCCTCTACCATGGGGAAGGATGCAAAGAAGTGGGGACATTGATGGAATAATTCACCAAAAATGAACCACCTCTAAGATTAAACCTTTTTAGAGCCATTCAAATTCAAAACGTTTAATTGAACAGAGACATACTCTAGCACTGTATCTTAGTCTGGACATGCAGAGCTCGAATGTATTTACATCAAACACTAGCCTGCGTTCAATTGCCATTGCATCACGTTGCACCAAGGTCACACCACCTCTTGTGGAAAAACATATATCATTTTCACATGGCTTTGTATTCCTGTTGATGTACACTAGTGTTGTACATTGAAGTCTGTGGGGAGTGTTGATTATTTTCCTCAGAAAGGGGCGGGGCCATGATGCAGGTTCCCTGATGCAACATGGATAATTAATTACACTGGTTGTCTTTTTCTAACAATCCTGCTGTAGTTAAAATGCGCTCGTTACAATTATAGAACAGTTATGGGTTGTGGAAGAGCTATTAATCTATCAGTCCCTGCAAGATGCTTATGTCCAGTGTGTATTAGATACATGTACATCCTCAGCCAGATGACGAAAACGAGCCCTGTGTGTGTGTGTGTGTGTGTGTGTGTGTGTGTGTGTGTGTGTGTGTGTGTGTGTGTTTGTAATCAGTGAGTGAATGGAAACACGCAATGAGGAGAAAGTCCCTCCAGGGGAGTTTATGAAGGTAACAAACGAGCTTTATCTTGCGTCGACGCTGCTTTGATGCGTGTCTGTTGTTTGCAGCAGCAGAGCGAGGTGAAGGTATAGGAAGTCCTCTGTGACCTCAGCGGTCTGCGCCTGCAGGCAGCGTCTGTGTTGCAGCTCAGTGGCATTAATTGCATGTAGGAGTCGTTGGTTGAGAAAAGCCCTTGATGTGATGGATGAATGAAGGACACAGAGCAGCGACTCTGGGCCTGATTGTGTTTCTCTTCAGTCACCACACTGCCAATACAAACCTGGACAGGCAAAGACAAACAAGGGGGGAGGCCAATAAGTCACTCTGCCTCTCTCTGGAAAGAACAGGCTGTGGTCACTGACAGTTCCATGCAGCTTGTTAGGCTGCGGGGCGACATGCTGCATTAAGCTAACTAATATATTGTCTTAGCAGCCAAACTCGTCAGGATTGTGAATGTACGACTCAGTGACTAACACCATTAGTACATGTCAGTGGCAATCACACGCATCGCCATTTTCCAAACAATCACGTTTGCAGCAGCCCTGATATATAAACAGGAAATAAACCCACTTGTCATGTTGCGGTTGAACGTGGCCTTGACTTCGCTCTGTTGCTCAAAGGTAAAAACAATTCCTCGCTCTGCTCCGCGTCTCTCATCATTTCTCAATATATCCTCAGAAATGTTTATATCGTTATTCTTTTTTGCCAAATGAACTGAGCGTTCTGATGTTGCATTCTGATCTGCAGATCTTCAAACGCCTCGCCATAAATCCTGAAATGCAAATCACAGACCCGGAGGATTGCTGCGGTGCCTCGGGGTCTGAGCGCAGTTTTGATGGGGTGAAACTCAAAAGAATAATCATGGTTTTTGGGGGGAATGAAAACTGAGACTGTGGCCAAGCGGGATCCACTGTGAAGTGCTTCCGTATGGCTCCTGAGTCACGGGGCCCTGCGATTCCATTGTTCAGACCGCGTTCACAATTCTTATCCTTCCTGTTATTATCCATCTAAATCCTCCTCATTTGGTCCGAGCCGCCGTGTTCAGCGGAGATTGTCTAAGTGAAGCTCAAAACTGGCTTGTTTAATTTCAAGCTTCATCTGAAACAGTAAAACGTTGTTATTGTGGCCCCGGGGCCCCACTTCTGGAGCAACCCACTAAGTGTCTGCTTTAATGGCTGAGATCAGAGCGTCTTTGAAAATAGATCCTGCTCCACCACAACAACTGGTTTTGACCAAATGTGGCTTCTGATCCATATGGAAACTCAAATGTTTTCAAGACATTTATGACGCTTGACTCCAAACGTCAGTCTGGTGGAAATCTATATATATATATTATATATATTATATTTACTAAGATGAGACATGAGGCAGATTGAACCAGATTTCTGAAATCTTAGTCACCAACTCTTGGTGGAGTTGTGTTCCTCCCAGACTACAAAACAACTTGTTTACTTATTTATAACCACATTATAGCTAAATTAGTGCAAGGGGAATTTCGAACATAATTGGGCCCTTTCATGGTGCCAGTTCATTGGGAGCCTTTTTTGGTCACGCTGATGGTTTTGGTTAAAGTGTAATTATCATTTGCCTATTCTGGGATGTCAATTCAGAAACTGCAAACTACCCACATGCTACGTACATCTATAAAGATGTGTTTGTGGTTCTTAAAAGAGCACAATGCGTGTGTGTGTATGGGCCACTGTAAAAAACATTGTTTTGCATGATGGCTGCCTCCACCGTGAGGACCTGCTTCTGATGTAAAAAAAAAGGGATGATTGTGACATAATGAAAACAATAATTTGTCAATTCAGGTGAAAATTCACCCATAGAAACATTATGAGAATCATGTGATATTCAATAACTGCCAGTAGAAATGAAATGAAATTCACTTGAATCTTACACACTGGGCCTTTAATATTCATACATGTTATCATTTACTCTTCTTTGTACTGGTGAGAGGGAACTCAAAAAGACAGTCTGGAGTGAAGCCAGTGGACATTGTCCAAAGATTGACAAAAGTCAGCAGATGCCCCCCACCCCCACCGGAATACCCTAAACATGATGGCACCACTACATTTCCTAATGAGCACAGCTGTGGAGCATCATGGGAAATGGAAACATGGATTTAAGGATGGCATACTCATCACTCTGCATTAGATGCCTTGGAGGTAATGAAATGCATATGCTCACATATGTATGTGTACTCCAAAACCCCTCAAAGACTTTCCATCAGTTTTGAATGTGTGTAAAACATGTTCAGGATGAAGTGAAGTGGGGATGTTGACACAGTGAAGCTGCAGAGTTTGGTGAAGAACCAGACGACAGAGAAAAGCGGGGGTCCACTCCCACATGGCTCGGGACCAGCGGCCCTGAAAGAAGTGGTCTGATTGTTCTTGGACTCGTCAGACGATCTGCCTCTCGCTGTCAGTCTGGCTGCAGCCACATCTCAAGTGGCTCTGCATCTCTGCAGCACTCCACTCCCATTGTGCATGATCACAGGGCTGTGTGATGAGCAGCAGAACGTCTTTCTCCACAGACCTGGCTGCTGCGTGACGCCCGGGAGGAAGGAAGTGGACTTTAAGGAAGATGACAGCTGACAGATGCCGATGTGAGGTCGACGCTCGTCAGCCACTTGTCATTGTCTCCTTCACAGGAAACAGCTGAGGCAGAGAGACCTGCAGGCTGCTGTGCAGCACGTCGCACGGACGCCTGCAGGAAATGTGAAACCGCGTCCTTCTCTTTCGCTCTCGTCTTCGATTCAACGCCTCTTCCTCTGACCACGTCCCTGTCGACGCTCTCGTGGCGCAGGTTCAGTTCCCATGGGAATGCTCGATGCACCCACTGCTCTGGTAAAGGTGATGTGGTTTGGTCATTTACGTTCTCTCACTGTCACATGACATGACCCGCAGTTAATTTGGATTCCTGAGACCCTCAAAGCCGGCACTTTATTCTCTCTTTGTGTTTTATGTCCGTTTGCTTCTGTGGAGCTGCTCCAGAGGCCGAGGGCTTTATCAGGCCAGCCTGCCTGCTGAGGAGAGAACAACCTGCAGCGCTGGGTCTAATGAGAACAGCTTGTTGATTTATTCCACTTTGAGATCCAAGCCCTTCACGTCTCTCCCCTTCATTCTCTCCTCCCTGGTTAGGTCGCCGGCCAGGGAGGAGCAAAGAGAAGTAGTTATTTGTTGTGTACAGACATTTTCTGTTTGCCGCATCCAGACTCACACTGGCCACTCTCACCAGCTGGCAGTCTTGGATGGTGGAAGAAGAGGGCTTTGTGATGGAGGGCGGCCTGCTGAGCCTGCTCTAAACACACCCACCGTGCTCCAGGGGGAGAGGAGCTGGGAAAGCAGAGGCCTGAGAGAACACAGAGGCAGCCAGTGACCCAGCCCGTCGCTAACACTTTACATTATTGCCCCAACACCGTTACAATGCACAAGGGAGGGAGAGACCCCGGCTTCAGGTTTGGACGCTCCTATAGGAGAAACAAGGAGCCGAGAAGAAAAGGGCTCTGCTGCACAGAACCACCCCAATGAAGACTTGTAAATCACGTGTGTCCTCACTGAGCGGGGAGGCGGTGATGAAACAGCGTCGGGGTTTGAGATTTGACAGACTTCTGTGATGTGTGGGGCACCTCCACATCTCCAAGCAAAGCCAAATAAACCGGGGCCTCGCTGCCAAATGTTCAACCATAGATTTAGAAAAAGCCTCTTGCATTATTCAAAGATAAAAAGAGAACCCAACGCGTCAGGAGAGAAAGAATAATAAACTCCCTGCAGGAGGAGGCCGGAGCACAGCAGAGAAAGGCTTGTCACTTGTCTTCTGTGTGTGTGTGTGTGTGTGTGTGTGTGTGTGTGTGTGTGTGTGTGTGTTAAAGGACAGCAGAAGATTGATGAGGCTGTCATCTCTGGTGGTATCATGGTACCAGTGTGATATTGTCACGGAGTGGGGATCTGAGGGGATAATGGCGGTCGGATGTGAATGTGGCGACATCCAACAGGTGGGACCTGCCACCACATCACATTGGGTTTTGATCTGTATAGAACTGAATCACATAGATTGTCTCAAGCCACTTTACATAGAGAGGTTAAGACCTTAGAATATTGTTGGCAAACTCATGGCGACAAAATACCTCAAACAAAGTCAAAGACCAAAGTCTTTTTTTATTCATCTCTTCGTAAATAATAACTAGATGAGATCATAATTTTCCTTTTAAATTGTTTGATTATTCATTTTGGACAAACATATATTTAAGTGGAATCAATCGAGTCCAGTTCTGAATGATCATCTTGTAACTAGTTCTTTCTACCGAGCCTCTGTCCGACTTCTAAACCACAGGTGAGAGATGTGTCTTTGTCACTCATGACATCATCGTGACCTCATGACAACATGATCCATGATTTTCCACTCATGGCTCATGCTGCCATGTTGAGATCAGCCTGATGTGATTTCTGCCTGTGTGTGACGCCCTGGAAAGTTTTCGAGATGCTGCACTTTAGCTTTCACTCCACAAATTGTCCATCATGAGCCTCCAACACCAAACCCAGTGTTTATGAGAGATCCCATGCTCAGAATGAAAACCTACACCTTCCCCTCTCTGCTGTCAGGGGTCAGAGGTCAGAGACAGTCGGTGGTTTCCACTCGCACTTTAAAGCCAACTTTATTCTCGTCTTTTTGATGAGAAACGAAATTGTAAACCCCCTCCCCTCTCTTGTTAAACAGAAATGATTGTTGAATTTTCCAGCCTGTGTTCTCACAGGGGTCTTTACCTGGTAAACAGGAGAAACATCCAAATCAGTGGAAAATGTGCCTCATGGAGCTGAGGGGGTGGAGGGGGCGGGGCCTCTGCTTCTCTTTGCTCAGCGTTTCTGCAGCGGTATTAAGAATTACAACCATATCAGCTGGAGACCAGGGGCTGAAACAATAGTAGTGAAACGGGGAGAGAGTCGGGTTGTGAGGGGAAGGAGGTGAAGGGAAACAGAGAGAACAGTGTTGCAGCTTTCAGAACGTGAAGCCATGTCACAGTTAAGCTCCAATGTTCCAACGCTCCGGACCTTTGACGGCTTAATAACGCAAATGAATCCAAACACGCTTCAGACGTCCTGTGCTGATTTATCTGTGTCCAAGAGAAGCAGAAATCATCATGTCTCCTTCTCTCTGCTTGTTGTACCTGTCACCATCTATTAACACGGAGGAGTGTTAGGAGGAAGAGGAGGATGTGGAGGGAAGGATAAACTTACCCCCAGACAGAATTCAAATTGCTGACACCTCCTGTATTGACGCGACCAGACTGAAGTGACTCATTTCAAATATTTTGTTTTGTGTCTCATTTTTCTTCGCGGCTGAGTGGACACACTCCCCACAGTCAATTTCTACATTTAACCTGTGTCACTTCAACATTTGGTCTCATATATATCCCACACATGGTCATACAAGGGGTGGTTGTGGCTCTGTGGTTAAAGCAGTTGCCTCTGGAAGCGGCAGAAAGGTCACAAGTTCAAACCCTGCTCAGACCCTGCTGCAGTGTCACCGGTTACGACACCGGTACCCTGAATGGCCCGACGTATTTGGATTTTGCGCAGCCTCAGGTGCAGCTTCCACTCATGGCCCTGAGGGGGCGGCGCAGAGTCCCGCTGAAGCACCCACGCTCCGGCCATTTGACGTCCTAATAGCGCAAATGAGTCCAAACAACCCGCCGACTTCCTGCGTGGTTTTATCTGTGTCCAAGAGAAGCAGAAGTGAACACACCTCACTCCTTGCGCGCGCACGCCTGTCGCCGTCTATTAGCACGTGGCGCCGCCGCCGCCATGCGCAGGCGGTGCAGGAAATGGCAGTCGAGGAAAGCCCTGCATGCTGAGGTGTTTCCACATGGAATCCCCAGCCCCCCTCCAATTTACTGTGAGCATGTTAGAGTTTCCAGACACTTAAGTGAAATGGCGTTATTTTAATACTCTCACACACGCGGACACACGTGTTCCTGCTCAGTCACATACCACGAACACGCCAAACCATACAAAGACCTTTTTAGATGTAAACAAGGTATTGATGTCACCATGCTGGATTCGGTCTTGGCCTGTGGAAGAGAGCGTCCCGTCACGCACACCAGGCTCTGCAGAGGAACAATGCATTGTGACTGTGCCACCACAGACAAGGCAGCTGAAAGGCTCCTTAAGTGTTTTACAGCCCTGTTATAAGGTCACACACTCTGAGAGCTGCACGACTACGCTTCAGTTTAACGATTTGATTGATGCGCTCACTTAATGATCTTTGTGGCCCTGTGGGTTTATTGACTTTATTTGTGCGTTAGTTTGCGGCATAATTCACACACTACCACGAAACTTGGTGAAAAGGATGTGATATGAGTTAGGGATGAGCCTGTTCAGATTTTGGTGGCGATCTGGGAACTGTTTTTGCTGCCTTTTAACATTCCGCAAAGATGAATTGATGTATCTTGATGGTAGATGTCAATTATCTAGTATTTAGGGGACTTTGTATGTGACATTTCGAGTAGCTTTATTGAATTTATGGGTCACAGGACACAAGAGAGTGAGAGATATTTGGTCCTGAATTGCATTCACTCGCAAAATCGGGGTCATTGTTCTTGTTTGCGTCAGTTAAAGGTTCCATCAAGAGCAAAGGATTGGGAGCTCGTGCCTTAGAGACCTGTGTCATCCTAATCATTAGATATGAGGAAATATTGGTTTGTGCAGTTAAGACTTTCAACTCATGTCCATCTTTAGCACAAATGTGGCTTCACTGAGATTTACCACTGCATTTGTCAGAGTTGTGCATTTATCATTGCTGATATCTCAGAATCTCATGCTTGAGCACGTTGATAATTGATGTCTGCTTTGAACTTTCTTGCCACAAATGAACCTTACATATATATTTTTGGGGCCCCACGTCAGTGCTTAAGAAACGAGGAAGTGTCATCTGTGTTTTAAAAGGGACTTGATGGATCATATGAGTGGGTGCAAAGAAGAAAACGATGAATTCATCAAAGTGTTTTTGTCCGTCAGCTCGTACCTTCATTGATGTGTGTGGGAAAATGTCAGGACGTCAGGGTGAAGTCACACCAAACGCACACATACACGCACACTCAA
The DNA here is from genome assembly GCA_016785325.1 of Chascanopsetta lugubris. NCBI lineage: Eukaryota > Metazoa > Chordata > Actinopteri > Pleuronectiformes > Bothidae > Chascanopsetta > Chascanopsetta lugubris. The sequence goes on from JAFBJT010106187.1 coordinate 56,042, forward strand.
ACAGAATTAAACAAACATAAAGATACACACTCTATTCCCCACACTGTGATTAATGCCTCCTCATACTGATAAATGATGCTTCAAATAGGAATTAATGATCTCAGCCACTCTTGCGCACATTGCATCTTAAATTGCAATTTGCATCCACGACGCCTCGTGTGACAATGAAGATATCGAGCTGTCAGCAATCCCCTGGGTGTCGCGGAAGCGTTTTGTCTTGGCCTGCTCGCCGTCTGCCTTCACAACACCACCAGTGAAAGGACAAACGCCGCTCTCTGCCGCACACATTTGCATGGGTAAGCCTCAAAGTAAACATGTACTGTCAAGCGACGCTCTGTTTAAACATCCCTGTGGACGTTTACTCGACAGGGCGGCTCGCTCATGTTGCAAACGAGTGGAAAACACACACACTAACATCACAATGGCAACCTGTGCTCCCAGATATACACATCTCTATCTTCACCAGTCGTGCTGCCCTCTCTTTGTGCTCCAAACAACATCTTCCCGTCCTGAAAGAATGCCTCTGATGGGCCCCTCTGACATGTATTGTTTGCGCAGGAGAATTTAGACTCCCAGCCGCTGGCCTTGGCCCTCGTCTGCAGTCCAACCATAGGCAGGGCTGCCACTGTGACTAATGCCTCATGGACCTAGAGTGTGTGTGTGTGTGTGTGTGTGTGTGTGTGTGTGTGTGTCTGTGTGTGTGTGTGTGTGTGTGTGTGCGTGCGTGCGTCAGAGAAAGAGAGAAAGTGTGACTAATGCTCAGAGAATGGTATTTATACATTAGGGGGCCATTAGTAGTTTAGGCTCCTGGATGGAACAGCAGGGTGGGAGACAGGCATTGTCGTGGCCCCCGTCACCCCGATCACAGGCTGAGGCGGCCGCCACCACTTTTAGGATGTTGGAGAAACAAACAACAGCTGCAGCGCATCAGAGAATCAGGTTTGGTTAATGGTCATGACTGATCAGGACAGGATTATAACTACCGGTAAATGTGTCTCATTTCTTCATATTTTGACTGTTCGTCCTATGAACCTATGATAAGATCTGGAAACCGAGTCAGAGGGGGGCGCAAGATCTTTCCTATGAAATCTGATTGTTGGTACATGAAGCAAGAAAGGAATTCTTTGGCATTTATACTTTCAGTTTTTTTGAGCCGTCATACCATATTTGAAATCGTTCCAGCCGTTCAACAGGCTCCAGTGCAGTCTTTTCATTTCTCACCATTTCAGTCAATGTTGAAACTAGTATTTTTTTCAATTCTCATACCATCACCATGAATATTATGAATCATACATTTCCATAGTGATTTCTTTGCCTCGACTATAAGAGAAGAAAAACACAAAGGACCGTCCGTTCACATATTCCACCCTGTCCTCCATCAGTACTCCCTGATAAGGTGCTGGAACAACACTGGGCCTGTCACTAATGAAGCAAAGAGAAGCTGTGCAGACTCTGATAACACACGACAAACACAAATGTGGAGTGACAGCGTGAAAATAGAGTCAAAGAGTCTGATATATGGCTCTTATTTGGACATTTGGTTAAAACCTTGCACAGACATGAAAGGACATCTCATTATATGTGTGTGTGTATGAGTGTGTTTTGGTGTTTTGGTGTTTTTGTGCAGTGGGAGGTGTCACACCAAGGCCAAGGTTTGCCCTTCATTGGGTGGCGTTGGAAGATGCACACAATTTGTGTGTGTGTGTCTGTGTGTGTAAATGAAAGAGGCAGTTACGAAAGGTGTAAAAATACCAAACTGCTCCAAGATAAACTCAGTGTCCGAAGGTCTGACATTTACAGAGGCCTAGAGCGTGGGAGTGTGTGAGGGGGTTGCCCTGTGTCCTGCGCTCTGTATGTGTACGTGTGTGTGTGTGTGTACGTGTGTGTGTGTGTGTGTGAGCAGTTTCCGTCCACCTCGGAGAAAAGCTGCATTGATGTAGGATGGTGATCCTGTCCCTGAGTCGAAAGCTGACCAGGGTCAGAAGGAAACTCTTGGGTTTTCCATAGGTGTTCAGTTGCACGTGTGTGTGTGTGTGTGTGTGTGTGTGTGTGTGTGTGTGTGTGTGTGTGTGTGTGTGTTTGCGTGTTTCCCATGTTTGCTCAGCGCCGTATGACGTGTTCAAAGTGTGTGATTCATGCATAATTGAGGAGGGAAATCTGTTTTCATGCGGCCGGACTTAAGGAAGGAGACAGGTGCCTCTCTGGAGGCCCAGGGTTAGAGAGAGAGAGAGAGAGAGAGGAAGGTTTGACAGTAACAATGGATCATGGTGAGTTGTTGCTCACAGGCTGATCTGACACGGGTTCACATGAGGGCCCCTCACACACAGCTTCTCGGGATCATACAGAATTCAAAGTAAATAGTCTTTCAGCTATCAGTGAAGATGCAATGTGTCATGAGTTCAGCCTTTGATTTTCTTCACTGTCTCATTCAGGGAGTTATGTATGTTTGTTGGATGTTTTGCTTCTATGTTCTAATCTAGAGCTATTAGAAAATGAATGACAGTGTAGTGACAGCTAGGCCTCTTAGCTCCACCTACTGGTGTCTACATCAACTGTCAAAGACCCAAACAGCCACAAACATCATATACTATGCATTATGTAAAGGTCATGCATGAAAATAATATAATTCACATAATGCACTGCACTTTATATTGAGCTATGTATAGCAAACTTCATTCAGAGAAACTATTTTGTGTAGGTTAAACTTTTTATTAAAAGCTTACATTTCTGAATTCAAATTGTATATATTTGATTGTTTGATCTTTATATGTATCAAAACCAAACAAATCACTATACATACATAACTTACATATTAACCAATGTCTGTTTACCTCAGCAAATCTCTGTCAGATGGGTCATGGTCATTTCGCACATAGAAATGTGAAATACAAAGTTGTATCTCCTCGTCTGCACCCTCTCTTCTGCAGATGTGTTGTGAACCATTCCAAAGACGGAAGCACCTCGTGTTCACACGGAGCAAACAGAAAAGCTGTGAGTAATCAGCTTCTTTGCTCCAAACTGCTGCGTTTGACATTTTCACGTCCAACACAAACAGCCTTTAACCATCATCCTTCGCTTCGGCCTCGTCACCGTCTCCAGCAGCCGGCCCCCGCCAAGCAGGGACCTGTCAGGTCAATAAAATATGACCTTTGGCAGTGTTCATCTGATAAAGTTCCTCACTTTGCGCGGTGACAGCCGGCGCTGGAGTAATTTACCGGGGCTCCAATAAAGGAGCACTCGGCGCCTCCGCCTCCTCTGGCTCAGAGCTTTGTGACAGGCAGGCAAGTGGAGGAGCAGCCCAGTCAGTGAGCCGCCACGGTTGATGTTCATCACAGTGACACTGACCTACTTAACTGCCACCTCCTCTTGGACGTCAAAGAAATCACTGGCTGACATTTGGAGAAAAGCTTTGTCGATAGAAGTCAGGCGTGACGGACGATAACCTGAACAACAACCACAGACTAGATGAAGGAGGGAGGCATCGCTCTCTTCTCCCTCTTCTCCGTTGTCTTTCAAACGGCGGGCTCATTTGCCAAACGCCCTCGGAGCGCACACGCGCCTAAGTGGAAGGCATCAGAGCTAACGTCTCAACTTGAATTAGACACAGATTGATGGTGGTGAGGCCGAGGAGGCTCCTGCGCCGCGTCCTCAGTGCGAGGCGAGTGTGCGAGGCAGTGACCCGGAGCAAAGGTCTCATCAGCGCCTGTCCCCGTCTGAGGCCCCTCTGCCTGTCAAAGTCACATTTTAATCACAAACATCATTTGAATTTACACTAATGAATACAAATGACTCCCAGGACTCCACAAGCGGAGAGTAATAAATTATTATGGCTGCTAACAATCGTATTTCTGAGGCCCTTTTTCAATTAGCTGCCCCCGCGGAGATGATCATGGAGGGCTGGCTCAAATGAAGATAAACGACGGCGCTCGCCACGCCGCGCGTTGGCTCCTCTGATTTAATAGCTTTCTAATTCAGGAACATCTTCGACGTGACGAGGCGTGAGCCTTCTTTCTCTCTCCGTGTGTGAGAGAGAGGGGGCTGATGGGAAAGTCACCTAATTGAAAGCAGGTGTTAATCAACCTTGCTCTGAGGCGGCGTGTGATTTAGGAGTTTGACAAAGAGAAGATCGTCCTCGCCACTCAGTGACACAGACCATTCAGTTCACACATAGCGGCCTCCTGCTCCACTCTGCACTTTTTATAGTGTCATCCATTCTACTGCTATTTTCATAGAAAACACCAGCAGCTGAGACACTAAACTCAAAGTGTAACCCTCCGGCATATATCTTTTATACGTAGCTTTACTGAGAGAAGGCACTCTCCAAAGAGATGTATACTCGTTAGCTTCTTGAGGATAGAGAGTGGCGCCCCCTCTGAGAGCATTTGGTAACTCCTTCCAACGGCAGGGAACCTCACATGAGAGCAGATTGTGTGTTGGGTTTTTTTTTTAAATTTTAAGTGTAGTTTCTCAGAGATCAGGGGGAAAAACTTAAGCCTCAACATTTGTGTTGAGAGCCAGGTCAAGAGCATAGTGCCACGTGACCTTTAGGGTTGGTTGTTGTCCAGATGCTTCGTCCCCATTGATCTACCGTTCAGTGAGTCCAAGTTTGCGCTGTAATATGCTGATGTGGTGAGTCGTTATTCTGATGTTGCTGTTTGTGTTATTTTTTAGCTGTCATGTTTTGTCAAACATGATAAAACAGATCAGGAAATTATAGAAAATAAGCGAGTAATAGCCTCAGAGAATGAAATCCGTTCCAGAACGCACCACAGGATGTAATTCCAGACTCCTCCCACGGCTCACCGCAGAAGTGCCAGCTCGGCCTTTACATAACCAACTTGAAATCATTTCAAGTGAACAGACCGACAGAGGCCATAATAATCACGATCGGCTTCTTTTTGACAAGGCTGAGGTTTTTCTGAATGTCTGAAAAGCCACAGACCTGTCACTCTGCTGCAGCGCAGGATGAAAGACTCTCTGTGCCGCCGTCAGTGGGATGTCATCGTCTCGGCGCCCGAGGGGTCGACTCACAGCGACCAACAACAACTCCGACAAAACACACAACGCAATCACATCGTGGAACAGCTCGGTTTGGACTTAGAGTGAGCTCGGAGTCATTGATTGGCTCCCGCAGCTGAGGAAAATTTAAAGAGGTGTTTCAGGCTCTTTTTCTGTGTTGATGACATTTTAGAATTTGCTGACGACGGCTCTTTGTAGCAAACAGGTGGATCAGGAAAACGTTTCCATCCTTCCCTTTCACCATCTCCGCAGTGTCACTCTGCTTCAGAATAACTGACATGTTAGAGACTGTGCTTGGATTTGTAGGAGCTAAATTTCCTAACTCTGACCCCCATATACTTTCCTTGGAGTTATTATGGAAAAAAACTCTCAAACATATAATTTTACTACATGAACTTGATTTTTGTTTTTTCCACAAAGATCCAGAAAGTATTCAGATGAAAATGTTTGAAATTGCAGGATGTTGCGATGGTACAGAAAATGCAAATAAGTGTCTTACATCGACCACCTGAGTCCGATCTGCACCAAGATGAATGAATGAAAATCCGTTCAGTTATATTTGTGTAACCGCCTTCACGAACAAACAAAACAACGAAGAAAGAAACAGGGTAAACCTCAGGATAACCTCCGGTGAGGAAGTGATTGTGATTGTCCCTCACAATCAGCTAAAGTAAATGTTGCTTCACCGTTCATATTAGAACCTGAAAAGTATTACACGTCCTCTCTATGAGAGCATGTAACGACTCTCCTTTGCTTGTCTTTATAAATGATTATGTCTCTGCTGCTCCAGCCTCCACCTTGGCTCAGTTTGTCTCTCAGTGTCTCAGCTCTTTCTCCTTTATCGGCAGGAGCTGAATCTGATCTGCTGATCTGCAAACACTGGCTGGAGGAGTTCACCCGTGTTTTCCTGAGAACCCAAATGGTCTATGACGGAGCCGATTTTGCAAGAATCCTGCAGGGTAGTAATTCTCAGCCATCTCGAGCCAGGCAGCAGGAGAGGGAGTCATACTTAACCTCTTCAACCCTGACAGACCCTTCCCGGGGAATCATTACCTCAAATGCACGGTGAGCTCTCAGTGTTAACCTGGAGAAATTTAATCTTGGACCCTGTCATGAGCCTGAAGTTTATATAACTGGAGGCTGTAAAAGAGGAAAATGTGCATTGAGTGATACATGACATCATCCACAGTTTTCCATTCACTCTAATATTTCGCCCATAAAGTCTTTAGCTCTGAATAATTCATGCTGTGCAAGTTTAGTGGTGAATATATGTGGTGAATAGATTGTGATGTGTCAGCCCTTAAAGCTGCAGTGAGTGGGATTGTACGCCATCTAGTGTCGAAGTTGCACATTGCAACTGAGCAGTCCACACCTCCCCTTAGATTGTAATCATGTAAGAGAATCTATGACAGTTTGTCCATTCTTGGCTTCGGTAAAAACATGGTTGTGTAACATGGCCGCCTCTGCAGAGAGATGTCAAAACTAAGGGCAACATCAATGAAAACATAATTATGAATGAATGTTAATTATATTACGTTTTACACGTTGCACCTTTAAAATCTGGCAGTCTCAGTAAGAGGAAAATCTGAGGTGAATTCTTCTTCTGTATTCTCGACATTCATATGATACTTGTGATGGTAACTTCCTGTTGGAAGGGTTTTTGAACCCAGGGTTAGGGTTTGTACCAGGGTTTCGAACCGATGACCGAGGTTGAAAGTGGAAGACACACAATCATGGGTGTTAAAGTACATACGTCCCTATAATGGGTGTTTTAAGTATTGATGGAGTCAGTGTACTCATGGCACAGCACCACCTGCTGGCCAGCATTGCACTGACAGGCAACTGTTTTGAAAAGCAACTCCATTATATCACTTACATTCCTGTTCTCACTTAAAGGTCAGGAGGTCGAGGCCCGTCTAAAAACCGCTGTAGATGAAAACCAATGTCATGCGAGTTTAAATCTAACTTGAATCAAGCTGCACACAAGATCTTTGTTTTTGTTCTTGGAATCCAAGGTGAGATTTGACAACCAAGGGCAGGAGAGGAGGAGGAGGAGCAGGATGGAACAATCACAAGACAGGGGGTGGGGGAGGTGTAGGTGAGTGTATAATTTGTGTGCTATTTTTAATCAGTACTCACAAACCAGGAAAACAGACGTGTGTGTGGTGTGTGTGTGTGTGTGTGTGTGTGTGTGTGTGTGTGTGTGTGCGGCCAGCAGTGAGCGTGAGGATTTACTGGGAGCACACGAGTTCATTTCTACACGTCGTTGAGGCCTTTAAATCACTTTCACACGGACTGAACGTTCTCCTGTTAATGACTTTACCACCGAGCTCCTCTGCATCCTCCTGTCTGCTGCTGCATCGTCGCACGTGTTGTTCATTCCACTCTCATCAATGAATTATGAAGAATCACTTCCAGTGCTTTTGAGTCAGTGAATAATTCCTCAGGGCCTGAAATCAAAAGGACGATTGTTTAATTAACTGATACTTACGTAAACTGGGAATGAGCCTTGAATCGCCAAGTTGCTGTCGGTGCTGCCGTAACTTACAGCAATAACAAGGTCTGAGGAAGGAGCAGGGAGGGAGGGTGTGTGTGTGTGTGTGTGTGTGTGTGTGTGTGTGAGTGTGTGAGATCAGAGTGGTAGTAGAGACAGTGCACAATGGCAGTGGGAGTACACAGGGAAAGAGAGAGGGGGATGTACAGAGAGAAAGTGGGGGAGTAAATCTGCTCAGCGGCTTCCCCCCGGCATCAGGTTTATATGTGTGTGGAGCGTGCAGTGAGTTTCCAGGGGTTTCCATGCTGTCACAAAGACCCCTGTGAGACCAGCTTATTTACCCTGCAGTAAAACCCGAGAGGGAGTATACCCTGCAGTAAAAGTGGAGAGGGGGGCTCGGCGGAATTAGATTTAGGGCCGCCTCCGGCTCTCTGTTCTGAGTGTGCCGTCAGGGAAAACCCAACTCCGCCGCTCTTGTTCCGCTGTTCAAACTGAGTTATGTTGTGCTCATGCAGGATCAGGGGGGAGGAGGGAGGGCGGTTAATGTGCCGAACAAGACACAAACAAGTTTGGGAATAGTTTTTAATTAAAGAGAGAGGTATTACATTGTTCTCAGTAATCGGTTACATAGAGGCTGGTACAGTGACAAGATAATAATTCAGCGTAAATAAGCAGTTGTGCAATCATGGGGTTATTACATTTCACAATGCTACCGCGGAAGCACTTGCTCGACTGTACAAGGTGCATTTTCACAGATGTATGCAAAATGTGCTTAGTCATCGAAAGAATAATCTTTTTTTCATTTGTTTTTTCTTTCCAGAAAACAGCAACAGCGTCTCAAAGGGAGAGCATGGTTAAGAGAGAGGGGGCGACGGCGGCGTCCAATCGCTGGGAACCGACCAGCAGCGCTGAGAGAGAAGATATTGCATACACAGTCCAGAGGCTGATGGCTCTGTGGGGCCATCCACATGGCAAAGGTACAGTACTGCACACGTCTCACCAACATGCTCCCAAACAGTCTGGAAGAAGTGAGCTTCACATTGGGATGTCCTCTCCTCATCTGCTGGAGAGTATTGCTTCTTTACATTCCAAAGTTTTCTCATGTTCAAGTCACTGAGTCAAACTCCAGGCTCAGACGTCTCTGTTTGGAGAGCCTACATGCAGTGTGAGGGCTGGTGTGTGTGTGTGTGTGTGTGTGTGTGTGTGTGTGTGTGTGTGTGTGTGTGTGTGTGTGTGTGTGTGTGTGTGTGTGTGTGTGTGTGTGTGTGTGTGTGTGTGTGTGTGTGTGTGTGTGTGTGTGTGTGTGTGTGTGTGTGTGTGTGTGTGTGTGTGTGTGTGTGTGTGATAGCAGCTAAAAGAATAAAGCTCACAAGCATTTACATCCAAAGGTTCGATCCAGCAGCTAAAAATCATCTTGACTCTGTGACTTCAGGAGATGCAGCTTTGCAGCTTTATACATCAGACGCCTCTAAAGTGGCAAAATGGAAAGTTTGTAAACCTTGTCGTTATTTTTTTGCATTTTTGGCTGAGTTTGTATTAAAATAGCTATGGAATACAGATAAAGGAAGATGTCACGCAACAAATCACTGCAACAAATTTACACTTGAAAATGTCTCCTTTTCATTTTTAGAAAGGAATATATGAATTTATCCAAAAAGAATTTGTTGCGTCGAATCATTCTTTATGTGTATCAGGATGTGCAAGTTGTGATTGTGTGTAGTAAGACGTTGATTGTGATGCTGTTTTTGTATAAAATGGGCCCACAAACAAACAAACAAACGAACAAACAACAACAACATAAAGAATGAACAGGCGGTGTGCAAACTTCATATTGATTCGAGGATGAACTAAAAGCTGACATGTCTTCCTCCGGTTTGGATCAATCCCGCCTCAAACCACAAAGCTGCACATTCACATCTAACCACGGTGGGGCGCTCTCACATTCCACACTTGTCCCCCACGCCCGCTCATGACAAGTGGCTTGGGGTCAGTGTGGAGCGACTGAGTGAGTCATTCCAAGGCACTTGATTCTTTTCATTACCATGAACTGAAAAATCAATACCGCTCTTTTTTCTAATGCCCTTCTTTTTCTCCAGGGTTAGAAATGCACTTAATGAAATGATGACGTGACGCTTAATAAACATGACTCATCGAACTCTCAGACTGACACAATGATCTTACACTCTGACGACACTATTGAACCTACTGCAAAGTGAAACACAAGTGGACATTATCATCTTTTTAAAATCCCATGCAGTATGACTGATCATAAAATGAATGTAATATACAAATTAATGGATTTAGAGAAAAAGAAATGGGATACGTTCAAATAGTGACACAAAATAATAATGATCATAAAAAAATTGCTAGAGACAGAAGGCAAATCGCTAAGCCTGAAAAGGCAAAACAACCCCAGTGACCTAAAATGGAAGAGACAGAACCACAGCACCAAGAGGCCTCAACACAAAGTATCAAAACAAACATTCAGATTCGAGCTAATTAAACTAACTACAGCCAAAGAAGAGTCCACCACCGGTCTGTGGTCCCATTGACTGAACAAGGTTTCACATAGACAGCCTGAGCTTTACAGGCAGATGAGGTGAAAGTGGAAACATTCAAACCACTTTGTGGTCACGGGGACTGTCCGGCTCCCATTGGCTGCTGTGAAGCTGTAAAATGCCCTGTAAAACCTCCAGCCAGACTTTGTAGCAGAAGAGGTATTGTTCCTGTGACAGGAGAGAGACAAAGGCCATGTCTAGCTTTACTGGAATCCTCTTTTCTTTAAAGCTTTGAACTTTGAACTTTGGCACTGACCTTGGTTTGAATCATTCCGTGCCGCTGGAGTCTCATCTCCTTTACGATGTCACTCACATTGATCTGAGGACAGAGAGAGAGAGTGAGAGAGAGTGGTTGGGCAGAGCTGCATTGTGAATGAACAAGTCGGTGTGTTTAGTTTAATTGTGATTATATTGATAAACTCAGCTGACACTTCTTCAAAAACACTGGAAATGAAGATGGATGACACATGTTTATTTACTTGAACTACCAAGACATGAAGCCAAAATACCCCTGGTCATGAATGGCACAACATTACAACATCACAGCATATTACATAATAATATTATAAATGAAGAAAACATTGTGTTTTGGTTACTCCCTGTCTCATCCACTAACATGGATGAGATGGGCTATACTGGATTTAGCCACTAGGTGGAGGTCCAGTTGCTTTGGCTTGTCTTCTGGGGGAGTGAGTCTATGGGTTACCCAGCCAAAGTAGTAGAAAGAGTAGTTAAACCTCAGCCGTCACACCGTCGTCTACTCACGGGTAAATCGTTCTCGATGAGACTGAGGATAATATCGGTGCAGATGAGAACTCCCGTGCGTCCGATGCCGGCGCTGCAGTGGGCTGTCACCGGCCCCTGGTGGTGCACCGCCCTCAGGTAGCGTATGAAGCGAACCAGCTGCTCGGAGCACTTGGGCACACCGTGATCAGGCCAGTGTGTGAACTTCAGGTGACGGACATAGTGTGTCTGACTGGTCTGGAATGAGAATGATTTGAGTTATCAGAGTGAAGAGCGGAGGCAACTGCAGCTGCTGAGCGAGTCAACGGGCTTCTCTCACCTCTGTCTCCACCATGCGGATGACCTTGATGTGGAAGTACTCCAGGTGCTGCTGGTTCTCCAGGTGAAGCTGGTACCTGCCCACGTCCAGGGGCACGCCCAGCTTCTCTGGCCAGTACTTGTGACACTTGATCCGTCCCCGCTCCACCTCCTGGGTCATCATGGTGATAACGTCCGATTTGTTCTCCCAGATCATTTGCCAGAAGGTCGGCACGGTGGAGGGCAGCGGGCCCTGGCAGGAGATGTAGAAGAACTCCTTGTCGCCAAATTGCATGCGGATGTAGCTGGCGTTGATGTAGTCCTGGCTCTCCCCGATGGCAACGCGCGTTTTGTCGTCTGCGGAGGAAGAATTGACTCGTCTCTGAATCTAGTAACTGCACCTCCATTAGATTGTCTCCCTCCAACACAGCACGCAGGACATTCCGTATGTCCCAACCTTTGATACGTCCATAGATTTCTCCATAAACAACAAACACTGCTGCCTTGTTGTGTCTCGCCTGAAGCTCGTGATCCAAGCTACAGTAAATACAACCAGGTAAACAACTCTGGGCTCCGGAGCTGGGCTCAACACACTGGCCCTGTGAAGAGGTTTGTTGGTGATGAGAGCGGTGATAGACCGAGGCCTGTTAGGAATGTTGTTTTGGGTGAAACCCCCGCCCTCGCGCACCTCCGACTTGTGAGGTCAAGAGAAGCCAGAGACTGGAAACCTGGCTTTCAAAATAAAACAGTTAAAGGCCGTGGATAGATCTAACAGCATTTGGAGCCGGCAGCAGTCATGAGGCATGTGGAGAGGTGCTTGGCTGTTCCACTGGGGTCACTATCCTTTTCATCATGCTCATGTACTGGAACACAAATCTGACACCTCTCAGCCAAACATGCTCTTGAGGCTGTAGGTAAATGGTCTGTTCGTGGAGCTTACGTGTGTTTCCAGCTTAAGAACATCCACAGCGCTAAATACCTGACAGAGCATTGGAGGGCTATTCTTAATTATTTGTGCAGATCCAGATCAGGGGTGTGGATCCAGGATTTTTCAAGATATTTTAGTGGGCATGTGTAGACGAGGTTTTGTCCCCTTAAAACGAACAACTATTGCTATTATTTTCTTCTTTTTATTTCTTGAAGCGTTTCAATTCCACATAATAACACGTTGGTAACCAGTTAACAAATGACACCGACGTGATGATTATGTTCTCGGCTGAATCATATTGAAATTTAGGTGCTGCACCTAAATATGAAATATTGATTCTGAAGTGGAAATTGATTGTGCGAGTGCTGCCTCATGATAAAGGAACTTACTGACAAGTTGAACTGGGCAGCTTGGAGAGGAGCAAACAAACATCCTCTCCTATAAATGTCTTGTGTGTGTGTGTGTGTGAGTCTTGAACATTTACAAGCTTTAGCTCACCAATAACAAAGTGAAGAAAAGAGTGAAACACAACGGGTTGAGAAGTGAGAGGTCTATCAGACTTACAGGGCAGGATGTCTCTGTAACGGTTCTTATCTCTGTTCTCTGGGGCTTTTCCCACCAGACAGTTGTCAGAGGGTTTCAGATGCTCCAGAGCCTGAAATACAGAATCGTATCAGTTAATATTATCTTTAAAATACTCGATCACAAGATCAGTGATATTTTCTGTATCACTGCGCAATAGTGACATTCCCCTGGTTTCCAATAGGGAATAATTCATGTATATATCTTGGTGCGCATTGAGTAAATTGATGCTCATGACTGTTACGTCATTTGTTAGTGGATTAAATTGGGCCATTTGTCAACAAGATGATTTAACACCACATGATGAATGTGCAGATTTGGAACGCACCATGAATTCTTTGACCAGTTCCTCCTGGTCCACTTGATGCTGCAGGATCTGGATCAGAGCTTTGACCCTGGAGCCTGAGTACTGGCTGCTTCTGGCTGGGCTGATCAGTGCTAAACTGGCCAGTTCCTCCTCTGACACTATGGGTGGGCCTGAGGAGATGAGAGGATGAGGAGTGGATGAGGAGCGGATGAGGAGCCAGAGAGGTGTATGTGAGTTTGACTCAATATAAAATGGCAGACAGGAACTTCCACCTGTTTGGGGTGAGGTCATTTCCTGTTCCATGGCGTTAAATACATTGTCATCTTCCTCTTCGCTGCTCCAGCCGTCCGACTTGAGTTTGCAGGAATGGTCCAAGAGTTTGGTGACAATTTGTTTCCTGGGGGAGTCAGGGGGCAGGGGGGAGACCAGACCATTTTTACTCTTCGGTGGGAGGAGGGGATGAAATCATGCAAGGCTGAGCTTCCTGTCCCTGCGACTTTTCCACCTAAAATACAGTATATAGACAAGAGGCTAAAATATACCGTCAATACTCTCTAACTCGTAGGCTACGGATGATGCTACGATTATGTTTCCTAACTGTCACTTATGTCTCTCTGGTTCATTATGGATATGAGGGGATGGTGTTTTATGTATTGCTCTCTGCTGCCTCCGTGTGGTTAACAGTGGGACTCTAGCTATGCACAACCCAAAGCAGAAGCAGAGGAATGAGATCAAGATTAGTGGTTAGTGGAGTTAGTACCTGTCAGAGGCTCCATGCAACATGTCAGTGACACTGAGGGACGGGCAGCAGGCTTGGTGAGAGGGGGTGCTGTTACAACTCTCCTGATCCACAGCCACCCACAGACAGGAGGAGGAGGGAGAGTTCAGACAGTAGAGAGGTGAGGGTATGGCTGGAAGAGTACTTCAGACTGAGAACACAATCAGCGTGTGAGTGCTTGTTAATGCGCGTGTTACCGGTTTGTTCTCCACCTCGTCTGTGACAACAGTCAGTCTGCGCGGTGGAGGTGGAGGCGACGTGAGAACAACCGTCGTTTCTTTAACCACAGGCTCTGAGCTGAGCTCTGAAACAGCAACATACCCATTTATCAAGTCCATGAAGGTTTTCCATTCGTGTGATAAGACGTTCGTGTTTATCCCCATTGAAAATGAGGTTACGTTTTTACTAAATTAAGGTTAGTTTGTGAGATTACACAGAAATAAGTGGTAGTAGATTTAGAGCAAAAGCAAATTTGGGGTGGATCCATAATTTCTCTCCTATAGCATTACTGAACCTAAATGAATGATCAGTGGATCATGGTGAAGATATTGAAGCCCGTGTAGGAAACTGATTTTTATGAGTGGCTTGGTCCAAATCCAAATGAAAATGTAGATCTACCTAATGTAACGTAACTGGCGTAGGTTTGCCTTTCTAATACATTCGTTTTATTACTCATCTGAAACACCACTGTAAGTGCATCATCTGCATATTAATGCATTCTGAGTTTATTTCTAGTTAAAGTTGAACGCTTTTGATTCAACTGTGTTTGTATAATAGAGAGGGGATCGTACCAGGTGGGTCCTCAGCCGCTCTGCTCACGATAACGTCAGCGGAGGAGCGGGTGTCGGGCGCCGGCTGCTCGGCTAGAATAGTCTCTGTCTGGGCGGACATGTTGGGCGGTGTGGGCGACTCAGAGTAGGTCAGGGGCAGGATGTCTCTGCAGATGGTCAGCTGCACGCTGCCCTCAGCTTTTCGCAGGATGTCCACCACCTTACTGTGGCTCAGCCCTGAGACTATCACGCCGTTTACCTGGAACACAGCATCAGGATTATTCTCCCACTAGTTTATAGAAAATGGAGGACGACCGACAAGACGGATGGATGTTTACCTCTAGTAAAATATCTCCCACTCTCAGCCGACCGTCCTGCTCAGCCACTCCGCCCGAGCAGATCTCCCTCACTCGCAGCATGCTGCCGTTGGTTCCTCCCACCAGAGCAAAGCCGAGGCCTCCCCCCTCTGGTTTGGTGAACTCCACCTGCATGATGCAACTCTGGAAGGACAAAGGGGAAAAAGAAAAGAATATGTGATATCCAGAGAAATTCAAAATGAATGCGCAAATATGAGCTTTGGAAAAGAAAAGGCCTGACAGGACACACGTACATGCAGTCAGTGACCTCCACCACCCCGCCACTGAATGCATTCGCAGATTGACACACAGTAGACTCATGTTACAGAGAGGGTTTCAGCACACACTTCAACAGACGTACAGTCAAAGAGAGAGAGATGGCGACAAAAATTGATGAGTTCAGCAGAAAGAAGGACGATCATAAACTTACGTCTTGTTCTTGGCTGAGAGAGAGACATCGGAATTTGGAGGCAGTCCGGCATACGGGCTCGGCTAAAGAAAGGAGAAGCGTCATGAATGAGTGAACAGCCACTAAATCCACTTATCACATCCCTCTGCACAAATACAGCTCAAGCTCATTAAAGAGTGATGTCATCGATAGCTAACGAGAAAAAGATGGTTTCCTCTTTGGCACCGATCTCCATTCATGCAGCAGCTGCGGAAAATTTTGGAAACAGACACAACACACACCGACCTCCCACCTCTTCGGCCATTTTGACACAGACGCGTTGATAGGTGCGTCTCTTGTATGACACGTGAACAAGGATGGTCCTTTTCAAACGGACCCTCTCCGCTCTCCCTTACCGCTGCTCGCACTGTCACCAGGCAACTGAGCTACCTGCCTTATGGACCACCAACTGTATGGCACTGACAGTGTGTGTGTGTGTGTGTGTGTGTGTCGCCTTTGGCTGTGCAGTCCAATACACCAGTGGAGGGCTAGAGGCTTGGTAATTATTAATCCTGCTGTGAGAGCCCAGGATCTGTCCGTCAGCATTCAGGTCTCTCTCGCACGCACACACGCACACACACACACACACACACACTGCAAAAAGAACTGTCTCTCAGCACAGAGCTCCGGCTTCACACACACAATGGGACAACAAGCAAAGAACAGGGAGGGAAGCAGTTCAGCTGCTGATAGAACAAGTTGAAGGAGAGAGTCTGGAGGAGAGAGAGAGACGAAAAGAAGAGAGGGGGAGAGAAAAATAGAAAGTAATCTCCTCACCCTCTTCAATAGGAGAGTCTTTCTCTGGAGAGACAGGTTCTTCAAATCGAGCATAGGACTTCTTGTCCTTTTTCCAGTCAAAGAGGCCTTAAAACAAAAAACTCATTTACACGTCTTAAAAAAATACATAGACAAGTGGTTTTCTGTTTGTCTTAGACTCTTAAGATCTTCTCAGCTAATGATTGAACCTCAGTTATCATACTGCATCACCTGCATATCTGGTTGCTAAAGTGATCCATCAGTGCATGTAACAACAAACCATCTATAGTCAACCATCCATAAATCCAGCAGAGGCCCCTTACCGTTCCACTTAGCCTTGGGGGTCACGGGCTGGTCGTCTCTGTGAAGGACCCAAACAAGAAAACCCTTTAACTTTGTTAAACACGTGTTGGTATCCATCCCGAGGTCTTATATAGGTGCATACCTGATGATTTTAAGTTTGACTTTACGAGGCGCGATCTCGCACGCTTTGACCGCGTCCTCCAGGGTCATACCCAGCGTGCACCTGCCACAGATGTACAGGATCTTATCGTTGGGCTGGACGCTGCCCTCCTCGCTGGCCGGCGAGCCAGGCACCACCTCCAGGCAGTAGATGCCCTGCCACTTGCTGCCAATGCCACCTGTCAGCTTTATACCTGTGGAGCGTGCACACATTGATTCAGTGCCAATGCTTCACGGGAGCAGTTTGACGAATTGTCCCTATAAAATGTGACGCCATGTCCCACCCAGCTGTCCTGACGGCGTCTTGTACAGGACGACGTCAGGGAGGCTGTCGCAGGATGGAGGGGCCACCAGGTTGGTCACCGCCCTCCCCACGGTCATGCTGAGTCTTCTAGGAGACGACCTGAGGATCGTCATGGCGACGTCGTCTGCCACGCTGGTCACATTATGGCCGTTTACCTGGACACAGTGAGAGGAAAGGGCTCACGTACAGCTGGTCAAGCAGAACCATACTGCTCGTAAGGAATGTAGGGTGTGGTGCATGTGTCGTACAGTGACGAGTCTGTCTCCTGCCCGCAGGCGTCCGTCGGATTTGGCGGGATTGTCCAGGATCTCCTGTATATAGTAGCAGTTGTCCAGTTTGCTGCGAGTGATGGTGAAGCCAAAGCTTCCACTTCTGGACTTGGTCAGAAACACGGTCAGTTCAAACTCTTTCACCAGCCCCTGAGAGTACAGACACAGATAGAGTTCACACCTTTGACAGCAATGTCTGAAGTCCCGCCCCCCAATCTTCCTTGAACTACAGGTTTACTGTCTCCTGCTTGTACAGATCAGGTCCCAGGCTGTGCTGCACAGCCCATAATATTTGGCTGAATAGTGGATTTTAAAGCTTTGTAGTTTGGTAGTTTCTGCATTCTAGGAATTATCGTTGATATTGAGCCTGTTCTCAATTTCTGTGTTGATGCTGTTGGCTTGTTTAAAGGTCCAGTGTGAAATAATTTACTAACATAGATATTGGGGAAAAATCTTTTTAGACACATGCCTTTCTTCGACTCTCCGCCTCTTCCTCATCCATCTCGTCCTCATCATCATCTTTGTACTCCCTCTCCTTCCTCTCCGGCTCCTCCCTCTGCTGGGTGTGGCTATGGACGGGAGCGGGCAGCACTGTGGGCGGCAGCGTGGGAGCCGGTGGGCTGACGCAGTGAGGCACAGAGGGGATGATCTGGGCTGTGATGGGGGTGGTAGTTGGTGGGACCGGGGGCGGAGGTGGAGGCATCACGGGCCGAATGTGCTCGGAGAAGGCTTTGTAGTGACTGGGCAGGAGCCCCTGCTGGATGGGGTGGTGCTTGTTTTTTGGCGGCTGCGTAGTGAGCGGCTGAGATGGGTGGGCCAGGGTGCAGGTAGTGGGTGTGTCAGTGGAGAGGAAGAGGGGTGAGATGGTGGGGGTGGTGGAGGATGTGGGGACGTGGGGGCTGAGGTTTGGATTCTGTGAGCAGAAAGCGGATGAGCTGTTGGAGGTTTGAGAGCCGAGAGCTGCGAGGTTGGTTGTCTGGGTGTGAGTGGACAGACTGGTGGGGAGGCTGTGAGGAGGCTCCAGGGTGGAGCTGATGGTCAGGTACTCTTCATCTGCCATGATGGTCAGCCCATTTCCCATGAGGCAGTAGGTCACGCTCCCATCTGCTTCCTCTCGGACGCCACTGCAGATACACAAACAGGACACGGCCCACTTAACACACAGAGTTGGGACACTACCTGGACAGGTCATCAGTGTATTATACGTCAAACAGACTCGCTGACATTTGCTAACAAAGCATGTTTCTACTTATGACACGTTACCTGGCATACACAGAGTTTGAAGAGGTCTTGGGACACACGTCCATGAGTATCACAGTTGAACTTGATGTTGTTGCCAACTCCTCTCTTCTGCTCTTTCTCTTCTCCCTCCCTTCCACTTCCTGTTGTTCCACTGAATTCCTCACGCTCTGTTGTTGTTCTGTTGGATTCCTCGCACTTGGTTGTGGTTCCACTGGAACCGGTGGAGAGCCTGAGACCGGCGAGGTGGGTGATGCTGGTGAGACCGGTGATGCTGGTGAGATCGGCGACAGAGGCGATGCGGGAGAGGGTGGCGAGCGAGGAGGAGAGGGAGGAGCCTGGTTGACCTGGACCTCACATTCCACACTCTCCGCTAGAGCTGGAGCTGCAGGGGGCTCCGGGTTTGTCTCAGCTATGTTGGACACGTCGTCCTCAAGGGGCAGGGCTGGTTTGTGGACAGGGATGTTGACGTCAAACTGGAACTTCAGGAGCTGGCTGTAGTCCTCTCCAAGCCGGATGTCCAGAGAGCGAGATCGGGCTTCTCGCATGGATGCTGGACTCTGTTGAGACAGTACAGTGGCAGGGGTTACTGGACCTGGCCTACGTGAAGGTGGGGGGGGGAGTGGTGAGTGTTTAGTTATGTGCTCACCAGTGTGTTGTCATCTACAACATACAGCACTCCAGGGCCCGGTCGGCAAATCAGTAGATGAACCTCAGAGGGAGCTCCACGCAGCAGGAACAACACCCTCTGAAATAACATGAGAAATAGTGGTCCAGGTTTTACTGACATTGTGGGGACCGTAATGTTTACACACTCACACTGTGGGGACTTGTTCTATTTATGAGGACATAAAGTTCATTTCTGTCGGTAAATCATGAGAAATAAATAGGTATGGAGTTATTTGAGACTTAGGCTGAAGTGTGTGTGCTTGTGTGTCTGTGTGTGTACGTGTGTGTGTGTGTACGTGTGGTCCAGGCATTACTCAGGTTGTGGGGATATAATTATGTTTACTTTAGGGGACTTGCCTTTCCCATATTGTAAATCATTAGAAGTTAAAAGGGAAGACATATTTAAGGCTAGGGCATGAGTGTGTGTGTGTGTGTGTGTGTGTGTGTGTGTGTGTGTGTGTGTGTGTGTGTGTGTGTGTGTGTGTGTGTGTGTGTGTGTGTTGTGACGCAATCTGAGCTTGCGACATAAAAATATACCAGTCTATTCAAATGTTGTTACGTTTCAATGCTCCACTCTAAGTCCTTGGCAGCGCACAAAAGATTAAATGACACATCAAATGCGATGACACAACCAGCATGCTATTTCCAGGCCTGTGAGATTAAAGGATTAGTGGACCAAAAACCAGGCCAAGACCTTAAGAAACTGCAGGGTTAAACATGGTGCTCGTACACTTCACAGCCCATTCATAATTATTATTCATCCACAGAGGAAACAGCCCGATGTGCCATTCGTGCTAATATTTGAAAAGGTTTAGAGTTGTGGATAACAGCTTGTAAACCAGTGACCACTAATTTATGTGAAAAATTAAACTAATAAAAATAAAACCGCAGCAGAACAGTTTATGAATGAGGTTGTTGATCATAATTGGCCTATA
The DNA here is from genome assembly GCA_016785325.1 of Chascanopsetta lugubris. Taxonomy (NCBI): domain Eukaryota; kingdom Metazoa; phylum Chordata; class Actinopteri; order Pleuronectiformes; family Bothidae; genus Chascanopsetta; species Chascanopsetta lugubris. The sequence continues at coordinate 75,957 of JAFBJT010106187.1, forward strand.
CTTATACAAGACTTTGATACAATGCATCTACGAGGTGCAGCTCATTTTCTCTATGACAACATGAGACAATTCAGGGATTAGTATTTTGCTCAAGGACTCAAATGTAACAGCCAACCTTCTGGTCTGAGCCACAGACCATCTTAATATTTAAATGTAAATAGAGAAGTAAACATCCCACCTGGTAGGACAGATCCTTCAGAGGCTCCCTGTTCACTGACAGAATCACGTCCCCTTCTCGTAGCAGGCCGCTCTCCAGCGCCGGCTGACCTGGGAACAGCCGTTTGATGCGGACCACGCTGCCTCGGTCCGGCCCCGAGTACAGCTGCGAGATGTAGAAGCTGAAGCCGAGGCCGGACAGGCTCTTCTTCAGCACCACCTCATGTGTGTTTTCTGGGGAGAGGAACAAGACGGTGAGGAAAGTTGGGGCATTAATGTGAGTGTTGCGTAATCGTTAATCTGTAGTGTGAGTTCTGATTTGGCATCAAGATGGTTGACACATCTGAGACAGTCTTTTTTTTTTTTTTTTCAAATTCTGCCTCACTTTTCTTTTTGCTATTTCTAGATTAGAAATTGGGGAACTATCCCTTTAACTCAACCGAACAAGCAGCTTCAAGGTTTTAGCACATGCCGTCTCTAGGGACTGAGGCATCGTCAGCCCTGGATGACTCTGACAGCAACCACAATGTAGCTGTCAGATGACTCACAGTCACCTCTGGGCCATGTGTGTGTGTGTGTGTGTGTGTATGTATGTGCCTGCCGCTGCCTATCTTCTCTTTTCTTTTTTTTTTCTTCTGTGAGTGAATGTGCCCCTCACCATCCGTCACAAAGCTGTAGTCCTTGGCTCGACCACTCAAGGTCGTTTCCACGGAGACCTCGGTCCTGGGGGGCTGTGTGTGTGATGTACTGTGGGCTAATGGGGGGCAGGGTGAGTCAGGTCTAGGCTCCAAGATGACTGTGGGCTCCCGCTCCAGCAGCAGGTTCACCACCTTTGGGGGAAATGAGATGTAAACATGGACACACATATACAACCTTCTTTAATGTTCACATTAAAGTTAGTGAGCCAGGTCGTGATTTACTGTGGCTAAGTAACTGAAACGACTTCAGTGAGGTTATTAAAGAATTGATCCCTGGTTCAAGAAAATCAATATTTACTGAGGATGGGAAACAGGAGCTGAAAGGGACTTTTTGCTTCACTTCCACTCTTACTACCACAAAGCACAAGATATGTGGTTTAATCCAGTTTAACCTTATGCAATTACATTGGAAACAGATGTACTCTGTTTACATACTGTAATTACATGTTTGCATGTGTTTGTTGCTTTATATGGGTGGTTGCATACGTGTGATTGTGTGTGTGTGTGTGTGTGTGCGCGCATATGTGTGCGCACCTCGCTAGTCTTCTTCAGGCACTCAACAGCTTGCTGGTGAGTCACGCCCCTCAGGTTGGAACCGTCAACCTCCAGCAGTCTGTCACCTGTCATATGCACAAATCTCATCATCATTAACAACATCAATACATACATAAACGGTTCTTGTGTGTGTGTGTGTGTGTGTGTGTGTGTGTGTGTGTGTGTGTGTGTCTGTCTGGTTAACGGGCACGTCAAAAATTCCACACTTGCTCACTGGAGCAGAAACATGAGAAAAGACAGACACGTCACAACGCTCCAGTGGATCATAAACATTAAGTAACTGACAGAGTAAACAATATGATTATTTATTGTAATATAACATCTGGAGTACTGGTTCAGAAGTTTATGATCATTAATTTTACTTCAGTATTCTCTTTAAGGAAATGTAAAGTCTTGCCCAATCACACGTTGAAACGACAAAACATTATCATACCGATCTGAATACGTCCATCCTGCTCAGCAGCGCCCCCTATCACCAGGCTCTTGATGTAGATTCCTCCATATCGAACGTTGGTGTTTACTCCTCCCTAATGACAGGGAAATTACATTTTCAGTTGTGCTGAGGGCCTCAGATGACCTCATGGCCGACTCACTGGGCAGGGATCCCAGTTACTTAGCATCCTAAGTGGTTTCCCAATGTTAAACCAGTAAATTGCTTAATGTGGCTGAGCTGGGGCAATGCAAACTGTCCCTCCATTGCACGGGACCCAAGAGTTACTATCTGAGCACACTAGCAGCCTTTCAGTGTTCCTGTTCTTTCTGGTTTGATTTCGTGCGGGGGGCAGAGAAAGTATCTCAGATTGACTTAACCTCTTATCGATGGGGGAGTTTGATAGAATCTTAAAAATGACTCGATTCACTCACAGCGACACTGATGCCCAGACTGCCGCTGCTTTTCCTCAGCTCCACCACAAACCGCTCGCTACTCTTCAGACTTAAGATCGAGGGCGACCTGGAACAACCGTCCTGAGAGAGATGAAGAAAACAGTATTTACATTGAACTGGGTTATGGGTGACTTCAGGACTGTGTAAACAAGTTTCATCACATTCATCAGATCACTTAATCCATTTAGCTCTGCTTGATTGATCAGCTCCTGAACTGGCTCTGACCTGGGCGTCGTGTATTCTCACAACAGGAATGTGCAGCCTCCTGTTCTGCTTGGGTGTCGCCATACTGGACAGAGAGATGGCCTCCTCCAGCTCCTCCACGGCCGGGCGGAACTCCGTGCCGCTCAGTGTCGTCTGTGAACCGAAGCTCCGCTCCAGAGCCAAGCCCACCGTGCTCTGGCTCAGAGACGTCTTCAGCTCCCTCAGAGACTCTGATTAGGGGAAACGAGCAGGTGACGAATTGATGGAAATATAATAACTGTCGTTGTGTGCAGAAATATCCTCAACCAGACTGATATACAAAAAGTGAAAATGCTGTAGTGCGAATGCCAGATCAACGAGTGGCATCGCAACATTTCCACCCTATTGTACTGCTCAGAATCCACAGAATGATTACAAACGAAGACAAACTGTCGAGGAAGATGGCAATTATTCTTAGTCTCTGTGGACATCACCTCTTAAAGGCGCCTATGGGCCATAGAAGAACCCATAACATTGGCTCTGTTTTCAGGGAAGGAGGCTGAGCTGTGAAAATCAGGCGTATATAGCCAACTGATTTAGAGAAAGTGAGCAATCCGGTGCACCTTGACTGAATTTAATGGTAATATAGGATTGTGGTTGTTGCCACTCTAGTTTCTAAATGCTAATATATCTAAATATCTTCAGCTCGAGCAGTTCTTACGTTTCGGTTGTGACACGATGAGCTCCACCTCCTCTGGGCTGCTCTGTAAGATGGCAGCAGCATCACTGAATGTCACTCCTTCCAAACTAGTCTTGTTAAGTGAGATGAGACGTCCTCCTGGAAAACAACAACAACAACTCATCTATTGTTATTGATTGACATAAGCCATCATCTTTATTTCTTATGAGATGCTGCTGGTGTCTCCTCACCGGGTTTGATCCGTCCGTCTCTGTCCGCAGGCCCATCAGGCACAATGGAGGCAATGAAGATCCCAAGGTCAAGTTTACCTGTATTGTCTTCACCTACGATCACGAAGCCTGAAAGAGTAGAGAATAAAACAAAAGTGTCCGGTTAAAGAATCACAACACGTGGCATCTGATCATCAACTTTACTTCACAGTTCACAGGTAAATCCACTTTCATAAACTCACCATAGCCCAGTTTGGGATCTTTTTTCAGGGTCACACAGACGATCTCTCTCTCTGGTGGAGTCCTGGTCGGGGTATCGACTGTAAGGGACATGTTTTGTGAATGGCACATCTATCACTGCATGCTGGTTTACGGTAGTAGTAGTGAGTATCGTCTGTGTTTTCTAAACGTAGTTGAAGCAGTAGTGGTACCTCGGATAGAGGACGACGTATCCGAGTCCTGCTTCTGTAGCGAGACGCTGGACATCATTCTTGGAATGGGCCCTTCGGGCGGCTCTTTGTGCAGCTCTCGGCTCATCTCCCTCCTCATCTCTCTCTGCTGGCGGAGTCGAGCCTCCAGCTTGGCCGTCAGGTCGTCACACGACTTCGACATGGAGTCCGGTTCACCGGGGTTCAGGCCGACGTGGTTCAACATGCCCTCTGAGCAGGACATGCGCTTCAGGTTCAGGTTGCGACCCCGATAGATGGCCATGTACTTATCCAAGTGCTCGTCTGGAGAAAGAGACGATGAATCATCAAATAATTCTTGGCTTTGTTTCAGCACTAATAATCACAGTGGGTGAAATCCCCCCACCTGGTATCATGGTGTGGTTGAGTTGTCTGGACGTCATCTCGCTGTGGAACTTGTGCTGTGCTGAGCAGAGGTTCAGGAGGTACTGTGCTATCTTTGAGCTTTCTGTTATAAAACTGTGCTTTTTCCCACTGGGGCCTCCACACTCGATGATCAGTTTACGCCGCTGGAAAACAAACAAAAGTCACCGTGCAGTCAGAATGACATAATGAAATATTCATAGACCCTCTTCTGACTGAGATGCCCTTTTTATATATATATATATATTTTTTACCCCGGTAGATATGGAGTCAGTTTCCCTCCAGAGGAAACGCCTGGTGACTGTGCGGAGGTGATTCTTGGTCTCATACACAATGATTCCTTTGACGCAGATGCCCAGCACCAGCTCGCCCACCACTGGCCTCTTCTCTCTCCCCACTCGATGGAACATGACACCATACTCAGGTAACTGCTGGGCGATCTGGGGGAGAATTGCATTGAGGTTGAAAAATGTAGTCTCCTCTTGCAAAATGCTTACAACAAACGTAATGCTTATATCTTTAATCTTTTTTTTTTTAGGTAAGAATAGCCATTGAGCGTCACATTGTATGTGAGCCGCACTTGTATTAGTAATCCGACTACCTTTAAATACTCTGTTTCTGCCTCCTCTGGCGGCATCTGGGCGTGGCTTGCATGCAGCCTTGGCAGCTCCTCCTTGATGCTGGGCAACGCCAGCTTCTCCAGCATCCTCTTGGACACATAGTGCTCCGGCTGGTAATAATTCTTACCATACAACTGAAAGAGAGCCAGGTATGCTGCTGTGACACTCTGAAAGGTGATGCTGGTATTTAAAGACTGGTATTTAAGGTGAGCTTTTTTTTTAATGTTATTCTTTATACCTCCGACATGTAATCCCCAAACTCAGCCTGCAGAGCGAGGGCAGCGAGGAACAGGCCCGTCTCCTCGTTGCAGTAGAGCCGGTCCTCCAGGAGGTCCTTACGCAGCTGTAAGTAGTACTGGTGCCGAGTCAGTCTGTGCCTGAGAGACGAGAGGAAGTATAATTACGTTATATAATAACTTTTAGTATAATGACCCCAATGGTACCAATGATGGGTTACTCACAAAATGAAGGAAATGTCATCAACGAAAAATTTCACCCGTAGAAAGACCAGAAAAGACAATATCTGCCCTTTTTTCCAACTGTCGGGTGCGACTTTTGAGATTTTTGTTTCATGGTCCAGAAAGAAATATTCATCATCTGCAGAGGAAAAACAAAAAAAAGAAAGTAAAGCAAAAAGAAAACAAAAAGCAAAGGAAAATCAAAAACCAGCATTATATAACAAATTCCGGATATTCTAGGTTTTTCGCATTTACATGACGCGATCATCAGTATTAGTTTCCATGTAACATGTCTCTTACCATCTATGAAGGCAAGACCAAAGTAGAAGTGCTCCACCAAGTTTGCATGAGCCACCACCATGTCAAACACGTCCCTGGCTCTGGACTTGATGTCACAGCGGACCACCACGTACTGTCCGGTGGGCAGCACCACAGTCACTTCTCTTTGAGACGCACATGAACGGCCCTTTCTGGACTGTGATGTACACGCACAAACACACTGACACACATGCACATAGAATACACCCCCCACCAACATTCACATACATGCACCTACAATATACAGAGTACTGCACATGCAGTTATGCAGAACAGACATGTTTCAGCATGCCAGAAGACACAAGTTAAAAAACAGAGTGAAAAACCGCAGTTTTACTTAAAGGCTGATCAGAAACTGAGAGAAGAATTAGGAATTTACCACGATGGATCCCGGGAGCTCGAGAACAGCGTGTTGTTCGTCCATCATCCTGACAAATTCAGGACCCAAAGCCTGATGAAATAAAGATTAACATTGTAATCTCAAAATATCCAATAGACGCGTTTGCCTCACTAAAACCTCCACAGTCTCTCTCTCCCTCACTTTAAGATTTGTCCTAAACCCTAATCCTCAGCCCACAATGGCATTGTGACGACATCTCTGAACGTACCTTTGCTTTCCTCTGGCTCAGGCTGAGCGAGGACTCGCTGAAGGTAATGGAGGGACTGTGCGATCTGCCCGATGTTTTGGGAGAGATGTCATGGTGGGGGCTCCGACCCAGCCAACTGCAGGTGCTGTCCCTGTGACGAACCCCACGAGGGATTCTGACGGAGGGGAGGAGGAGAGCAGAGGAAGAGGGGAGGAGAGGATAGAGCAGAGCAGGTGAGTTGGAAAAGTCAAACTCTGAGACAATGTCACGCTGAGCGCAAAGTCAGAACGGTCGATGTGGGAGGGGAACATGAAAAATGGCTGCGTTTGCCACTGGTGACACGTGTGCTGTGGAAGTCTCCTTCAAGCACAGCAACGGCAGTGATGGGGCTTTGTTTACATGCAGAGCGATGTTATGTAAACAGCATGTTCTGATGAACACGAATGAGGTCACAACAATAATCTAATGAAGATACAAGGATTATTTTGATATTAGTCACATTTCATCACATTATAACGTCCTAATGAAGGATACACGGCATTTTGCAACATTGAAATATTCAGCTAGCAACGTCATGATCGCGATAATGCTAAGCAATAATCGCATATCCAAACATAAGAAAACAAAATACTGTCTGTACAGAATGAGTTATAATGTTATGAGTGTGTATTTTGTACGTACCTGTCTAAGGAGGATTGGTACAAGGGTGTGGGAGAGCTCCTTGGTCTTTGTCTCCAATGTCTCTGAGGTAAACTCCCTGAAAACACACGTAAACTCAGTCATAAAATCAACATCACATCTACAAAATATAATCATTGATTAAAAGCCAAGAACTCTGGCCCTCAATAAGCATCTACGGTTCCCAGCCATCTCTCTACCATACTGGTTCCCATCTCCAGGTTCCTGCCCCCTCTCCGTACCTGACTTTGAGTCAGAGTCCGTCGAGTATCTCCTCCCTTCAGGACTCCCTTCGCTGAAGTCTGAAAATGGCCCTCGCTTCCCTGTCGAGCAGGTGAGAAATGAAAGATGACGGCAGTGTTCGATTCCTGTCCGTCCCTGATGCTCTCCTGAGATGCTGAGATGTGTGGATGTGAGGCGGAGCCTTCAGCCTGGAGCGTCCATGCTCTGTATCTGATTATTGGCTCTCGCAGGACCCTAATCCTGGGCTTGCTTTGGGTTAAGATTTTAATCTTGTTGACCTGTACACTATCTTGAGTCAAAAGAACGATGATGGCTGCTGTTTTATGTAGGTGATGGTTTAATTTGTACACATTTAGTTATTTTGAATAGAAGCAAAAGAGCGAGTCAATTTTAGTCCTAAGCACTATTTTAAATATATATTCAGATTGACAGTATTTACATGTTGCCAAACATCTCAAGATCTGTCAATGGGTATATTCATATTCTGTTTTCTAGTAAATCATTTTTTGCAGCTTAAGCTTTTATTTTTGTTAATCTTCCCTAAGTCTCTAAGTCATAAGTTAAATATATTATTTATATTTTTTTCCCTGTATAAATCAAATAAACTATTTAAGTATTCAATAATGACTCAACAAAAATATATTGTATATATATAGTTATATATATTATTAGTTGAACTATTTGTTTTGTTTGATTCTCCTTTGCCATATAAATACAGTGTATTGCTGTTATTATTATCATCATTAGTAGTAGTAGTACTGTTATTATTGTAGTAGTCGTAGTATTGTTATTATTATTGTAGTAATAGTAGTATTGTTATTATTAGTAGTAGTACTAGTATTGTCATTAATTATTAATATTATTGTTGTTGTTATTTGCACAGGACTCACCATGAAGTCTCTCTCGAATCATCTGACTCCTGCCACTCAAAGGGACGTTGCTGTCTGGTAAAGAGCCTCCATGATCCATCTGGAGGTAAAGGAAACCACCTCTAGTTAAATTCTGACACATATTCAAATCCTGAGATAACTGTGGGCTGGTATCTAGACTCACTGAATCATGAAACACTTCCTCCACCAGCTGTCGGATGACTTTGGCGGGCGGCGGCAGGACGGAGGCTTTGTGCTGAGACTCGCAGGCTTCCAGGATGGAGTTGAGGTTGACCCTGCGGTGGGTCAGGTCCTCACACATGCTGAGGAGGAGGCTGTTCAGATGGTCACTCAACTGGACTGGCTGATGGTAAGACAAGGGGGAAACCGACTATAACAAGGATGCAAGATTTTTATGACATTGACTATAATACAAGAATGTTTGTGTCTGGGCATCGCACCTGATTTTGAGGTAGTTGAAAATCAACTGACCAGTAGAGAGTCATACCCAGTGAATACACCAGCATCTGTGCACGGCAATCAAATGGTTAAAGGCACAATATATATTATTATAATGAGACATAAGACAAATGAGACAAAACAATTTTCTTCTTCTTTGTCTGTGTTTCATTTAGCTGGATAAAAAAATGCCACTTTATGGATTATTATAAAACCTCGTGTCAAGATGTGATATGGGTCCG
>JAFBJT010106188.1:0-12897 GCA_016785325.1 Chascanopsetta lugubris
GGGCGTGTATTTGTTTGACCTTCATGCATCGATGAGCAGATGTCATGGGAAAGAGCAGGGTCCTGTCTCCTCCAGTATATTCACTTCTTATACACCCATGGTTGTGTTTCATGCTTGGACGCGAAGTGTAAGATGAGAGGTTTTCAGCTGTTATTTGCGACGTTATCGCTAATGCATCACTTAATCATACACACAACACTTCACTGATGAGGAATGATAAATATCTGTGTCATGTGACGCATGCATTTCATATTTCATACGCAGATGTATGGAATACTGTTAAAGGATGCTGCTGTTTTCAAACATTTTCAAACATTTATACCAAATAATGATAACTATTCCAAATGATAACTATTTGTGATTGTCCCATAGAACAGCCACACTTTTTTCAACGATGGAGTGCGCCCTACGCTCATAAAACTGGACCCTGGACTTTTTCAGTGTCCTTTCTGTCACAAGAAAGGGGAGTACCCCGGCCTGACAGCCCATTTGCAGAGCCACAATAAGTCTTCTGTAAACTGTGGTGGTAAGTCCATCTGTATGTATTATCATCGACTTCATCGTCTGATTTTTGTCTCGGGGTTAATGTCTCGCATGTTATGAATAATGATAAAGAATGCTTTTGCACAGAAACTTCTATTCAAATGACGTATCTGCACACAGAACGTTGTGTACGTTTCAGGGATCTTCTAAATCACGATATTTATCTTTCCTTTAGGATACAATGTCTACAAATGCCACCTTGGTTGTATGCCCAACAGCCACTACCACTGTGGACTTTGCCCACGTATCTATTCGAGGAAGGACTCTTTTATTAAGCACTTTCAAACCTGCTGCATGAATACAGCAACTGTATTGATGGAGGTGACGACTCCGGAAGTTACAATGACGGCACCACTGACTGATGCTGTGGTGATGGAAGTCACAGCTGCTCCAGAGACTGAAGTGACCACAACAACAGAAGCAATCCCAGCCGGTACAGAAGCCATGACATCGTCGGTCCCGGGGACAGAATTGAGCCCAGTGAACACGGTGACCGTGGTGACCACGAAGACCACAGCGACAGCAATGGTCCAAAAAATGTCCAGAGCATCAAAAGTATTGCAGCCGAAGCGGAAAACAACAATTTGTTGTTTCTGCAACACAAAACTCCTTAAGAAGAACCTGAGAACACACATACAAAGGCACCACAACGCCGATGGAAGTACTGCACAATGTGGAGAGTGGGGTAAAGTCATGGCAGGGGGCCTGCAGTTGTTTCTATTGCTTATGGAGGAAGAGTGAATTTTCAAGTTATGGGTCATTCTAAATAAATCCAGGATCACATGTGTAAAGTTAGGAAGCATTCATGAAGATTCAAGTTGAGGTGAAATGAAATAAAACTGATTGTCTTATTAAAAGGTAGATTTGCTGATGTAATCCAATGATTGTGGAAGGTTGTTCTGTCCATGTCAGTAACACCCCTTCCGTTGCCATGGAAGCCGTCCTCAGTTTCAGCCAGGCTATGATACATTCACTTATTTGAAAGTTAAATAATACTGTAAAGTTGGAATTCTGCGAAGGTTAATGATGATTAAAAACATTTTGATGAACATACATTTCAACATTTAGGCTTTCTTCCATATATTGCATCAGTTTTGCTAAACTGCATGGTTTTTCCAATACATATCATTTCGTTCTTTTCCAATGCCTCATTCTCGTTTTCTCAGCACGAGTTTCTCATTAGATAATGATTTTTTCATAATTACTATTATTTTTACAGAGAAGTATATATTTCTTTAGTAAAATACATAACTAATATGCGGTGGAATAATAATATTTTATGTTCTCAGGGTGTTTGCACATTGCATAAGCGTCATATTGATAGCTGCTAAACTTTTATACGATTGTGGTTAATCAAAATTATGTCATGACAGTGATTTGTGTTTTTTGGTGTCTGCACCCTCAAAGCGCAGGTTGTATCAATCTCCAGCAAACGTGTTTATCCATGAAATGGCAAAAAAATGCTCCTTTTGCTATATATAATGATACGGTACTGAACAAATAATGGTCTTCCAGCAAATGTATCCCACAATTACCACAGATGTTTGCTTCACAACAGGTGTCCACTGCCAGTCATAATATCCATGCTGCTCTCTCCCTGTAGATGCTGTAGAGATGGCAGGCTGCGCCCCCTCCGTTGCCATGGAAGCTGTCCTCAAGCCCAGCTGTGACCTCCCAGAGGACATGACGGAGATCAAAGGCTATGACTTCAACCAGGGGGTGGATCTCCACCAAGTCCTGAAGTCCTACATATCCACAGGTTTCCAGGCCAGCAGCTTGGGCATGGCCATCCATGAGATCAACCGCATGGTGAGGCTAATGGCACGTTCACCTGTTATGCCTTCGGTTTCTTTTCAAATCATACAGTGTTCAAGTGAGACTCGTGTTGTGTCACGATCCACAGATAGAGAAGCGACTTGAACCGGTAGAAGCGGAGGAAGGAATCGATGCTGCTGAATCAACCGGTGGCACCGGCTGCACCGTCTTTCTGGGTTACACCTCCAACCTCATCAGCTCCGGGGTCAGGGAGAGCATCCGCTACCTGGCAGAGCACAAAATGGTACAATTCAGGCACTTGCTGGAATCATTCCGATCTGATCACAGCCGCCTCCCAAACCTGAATTTTCTCGTTGCTCCTTTTTGAGGTGGACGTGATTGTGACCACAGCCGGAGGCATCGAGGAGGACTTCATCAAGTGTCTTGCTCACACCTACCTGGGAGAGTTCAGCATGTCTGGCAAGGAGCTACGACTCAGAGGCATTAACAGGTTAGCAACTACAGATGTAGTTTCGGGATCCCTGGCGTCAAGCTTGCGTTTTACACAGTCATGGGAGACCTCTTGAACTCGTTTCGGGGGTTCATACATCACTTGTTTATTGACATATTATGCTTTTCACCCCCCTCCCCTGTAGAATCGGGAACCTCTTGGTGCCTAATGACAACTACTGTAAGTTTGAGGACTGGCTGATGCCCATCCTTGACCAGATGCTGTTGGAGCAGACCACAGAGGTGTGTGCCTCTCTGTGTGCACGATCAATTTGACATCAAAACCATCTGCACATATTGTGGAGTTCTCATTTGTTAACAAATTCCTTTCTAGGGAATGCGTTGGACTCCCTCCAAAATGATCCATCGGCTCGGTAAGGAGATCAACAACCCCGAGTCTGTGTACTACTGGGCGTACAAGGTAGTTGTTCCTAATGGTCATGTGTGTTTATATGTCCTGAATGATAAAATGATTAATAATCATGTTAAACAGGTATCGTTGAATCTGTAAACGAGTCTGTACATCTGCTTTGTTACATTTTCAGAATAATATCCCGGTGTTCAGTCCTGCGCTGACGGATGGCTCTTTGGGCGACATGATCTACTTCCACTCTTTCAAGAACCCTGGCTTGGTCTTGGACATAGTGGAAGGTAATAAACAGCATCGCTCGTTCAGATGAAGATACATTTGTGGTCTTAAATCTGTTATGTTCTTCCTACAAACCAACATATTTGCTTGTTTTTTCCCCTCAGATATCCGTAAGTTGAACAGCCAGGCAGTTTTTGCCAAGAAAACGGGAATGATCATCCTGGGAGGAGGCCTGGTCAAACATCACATAGCCAATGCTAATCTCATGGTAATTTCTTTTAGCTTTTCTTTTTTCTTTATTGCCACCGACACTTTTCAGACATACGCTGAAGTTCATGTATAGCAGGCGTTCCTCCTCTCACACAAGGCCTCTCCTCTGTCTCCCTCTAGAGGAATGGAGCCGACTATGCAGTGTTTGTAAACACAGGGCAGGAGTTTGACGGCTCAGACTCTGGCGCCCGACCCGATGAAGCCATCTCCTGGGGAAAGATCAGAACAGATGCCAAACCTGTCAAGGTACCGATATTCACCTTTACAGCATCTCTGCTGTCAACATTAAGTTTCCTCATTTACTATATATTCTTTATTCTACTTTACTGTCGGGGATATTTTGAAATGAAGGGAATGAAGAGTGGAGTCATAGAAGCACACTTATTCATGATGGTTATATTGGAAAAAAAAAAACGTGTTGAAAAATGCAATACAAGAATATATATCATATACTGAGCAAGATACTGGACCAATAATCACTCAACACGGTATTTTCACATTTAAGAACATTGCCACCTGAAATATCAATACTCAACATCTTCATGTTGTAAGACTTTCCTTGCCTCACCGACTAAGTAAATCATTTGAAGTTTCATGTTGTTTCAGGTATGCTGAATGCATAATCTATTTTATATATTTTAATTTCTTTTCAATTCGAATGAATGAATAAAATATTATGTATGTAATACAAATGATAATGCAGCCTAACGGGGACTGCCTCCTGGAATTTTGAGTCAACTGGGAATTGTAGTTCCCCTTTCTGGCCTCATGATGGCGGTGTCGGCCCAGTGCCTGATCTGAGAGTATGATGTGGCATCAGAGCAACCAAACACAAAGAGCAAAAGCAGGAACTGCAGCTGCAGCTTTCAATTAAATGAAGTGATCATGCAAAAATAACGACACTGGGGAAGGAGTGACACTGCTTTGTTGTTTGTCCACAGGTGTACGCAGACGCCTCTTTAGTTTTCCCTCTGATCGTGGCCGAGACCTTCGCTCTTCACGCAGACAAGTTCACCTCTGCTAAAAACACCGAGTAAAGGGTTGTGTCCTCACACGGTCTGTTAGAAACAAAGATGAACATTGTTGCTCGTCTTTGTTCTAACCGAACATATGAGTTTGATCTGCCGAGCCGGTTCATTGAAAATACACAGTTACCACTTGGCAACTGTAAGAGGCTGCATTGTGACTTTGTCACGGATACAATGCTGGGATTGTAGGGGAAGTGATGGTGAGGGTTTCCTGTCTTAATGCTTTCATTACCAACACTGACTTGTTTAAACAAGTACAGTCCTTACCTCTCTGTCTCAGCAGCCCCAAAACGGCATGGATAGCAGGCTATAGCATGCACCAAAGAGACTGTCAAGAATGCTGCTGGTTTTATCTAAGGTGTGTGTGTGGCTTAAGGGGGGTGGGGTGGGGAGTGGTTTTGAGCGTACGGCGCGGTTCTCATTTAGCGTAGGGATAGATGTGTTTCAATTCAGCTGTGGAAAACTACATGAATATGTATTTATGTTTTATATTATATAATTATGTTCCAGGATGACGGATGTGCCGATGTGGCTCAATAAATAACCATTCCTCCGGAATCTGATTTGGTAAATAGTCAGTGTGTGATTTGCATGATAATATTGGGGATCTGTTTTTGTTATTGGCTGTAAGTGATGCATCAGTCAGTGTCAACTGTTATTGCAGTACATATTTGATTGATAATTCATTCTACAAACTTGTACTGCATATTCATTGCAAGCACAGTGACATATATTACATAAATATTACAACGTACGATTAAAACTACAAAGAAGTTACAATGTGATATTAAATTATTATCAGTATGAATAGATATATTGATCATTATCTAGCTAATCTATGTCGACCTTTGAAGTTTTGGCAAAAATACAAGATATATATTTTAGGGTAACTCCCTATTCACAATGCATGCTTACTTTTTAAAACACCATTATAATTATGCCATTATTCCATTATTTACTCTGCACATGTTCCACATGTTCAAAAGTCAAATGGTCGTCTGCCTCAGATAACATCGTAGCCACAAGGGGCACTACATCTCCTCTGTATAAATGAATAAATAAATAGATAACTGCACAGTTTTGTCAGTCGGAAATAGGTCGAACTATAAAGCTGATACGAGGCATATCGCCACCTAGTGTCGTGGCGTAGAACTCACTCTACCTCTGTTCGTAAATTGCCTCCCTTCCTCTACTTGTAGACGGGAACTAGGAAGAGTTGTCCAATTAAAATGCCCGCTCCAGCTGGAGCTGGAATGAACCGTGCATGTAAACAAAGTGATTGACAGTTGTTAGGGTTTTGTTAACGGTTACAGGTTGAGCCAAAGTTGCCCGGATCCAGTCCACCTGTGGCTGCGCTGTTCGACGACTGGCTCCCGTCCGCTCCTCGCCTCCGGCCCCCGAGGGTCTCGCTCGAGCATAACCGCTCAGACATGTGAGCTAAGCATTTGCTCAAAGGCTCCGTTTTCATCTGTGTAGTGGCGTGGGCGGGTCTGACGCATCGTCCAGTAATGGTGATAAAGACGTTTCCTCGTCGCAATGCATCAGTCTGCATTTGTGTGAATGGACATTTCCTGTGGATAATCACCGCTGCCTTACCCTCCACACAGAGGCATTGTGCGCGCACAGCCCTTCATTTCTGCAGGCCTCGCAATGGAGACGTGGGTTGTTTTTTAATCCTGTGTTTGTGTGGAGCACGTCCACTGAGGCCCGAAGATAGAATGGTTTTTCTAGAGCCGTTCAAAGTGTCACAGCAGCTTATGTTTGAGTTGGAATGTTGACCTTTTGTTGTACGGAAACAACTGGAGCAGGGATCAGGTTAACTTTCCCAAAAACCTCAGCCCCGTGCCCCTCTCTCTCTCTCTCTCTCTCTCTCTCTTGCTCTCGCTCTCTCGCTCTCTCTCTCTCCCTATCACTTCAGAGTATCAGAGTATCTTTCAGTGTCTTGCATAATCGATACTATCTTTTTTTTTTTAATAAAATACCACAATTCTGAGCAATAGTATTTTATGAAGACTCCCCTTTGGTCCTCAATGAGGAGAAGACACGCTTCTGGCAACATGAGTAATACCTGGGTGGGTAATACCATATCGCACTGGGTGGGTGTAGCTTGGTGGTAGAGCGTGTGGCTTTAATGCATGAGGTGGTGGGTTCAATTCCCACACTCCATCCACCCTCAGATCTATGTTGCTTTGAATCAAAGCGTCTTCCAAATGAAATCGTAGAACCATGAACGTGTCTCTGCCTCCTTGGCTTTATTCATCTCAGGAAGAGGACCTGCCATTTTGTCCCCGAAATATCTTCACTTTCCAAAACGATCCGTGGTGCTCTGGCCCCAAAATAGGTCCTCACAAACATATAAGAAGCACACACACACACACACACACACACACACACAGTAGTTGGGCGTTCCTGTCTCGGTACACGCTGCTTTTCCATTCAGTCTTCATATCATTTCCTATTGGCAGTGCTGTGTGTGTGTGTGTGTGTGTGTGTGTGTGTGTTTACCCAGGGCTTGACAGTTACATTTTTTTTTCTTTAAAGCCAGAGGTGCACGTCTGCTCTATACAGACTTTATGTTTGCTCTGTGCTTAATGGAAAGATTACAGGGAGCCTGAAAGAAGAGATAGTGTGTGTGTTTGTGTGTGTGTGTGTGTGTGTGTGTCTGTCTGTGTGTGTGTGGATGAGCTGTAGTCACGCCACCATAATACTGTGTGGCGTCTGCATGAAGCAGACAGTGTTTGCCAGCTCCTCTTCTGTGGAACAATCGGCGCACTGTGTGATCAGCAGCAGCAGCAGCAGCAGCAGCAGCAGCAGCAGCAGCAGCCGCCATAATGGCAATTATGTCTTCTCCAAGTCCGACTGGTCAGTTGTTGTCTCTTATGGTGAGAACCAGAGAGCCAGACTGGGGGAGAGAGAGAGAGAGAGGGAGAGCAGAGGGAGAGCTGCACAGCTGCAGGGTGGGGTGGATCTGTGGAGGGAAAGGAGAGGAAATGACAGAGTGGATGGTTTGTGCACATTTGCATATCTGCGTTTGGAGTTATGTCACATGTTTGTGTGCAAATATGTCGTTCCCACTGAGTTTGGGGCCCGTATGTGCATTTATCCGTCCTGTAATTTGATGGTCAGACCTGTTTTGAGTTTGACCTCGCAGGCTGCCGTAGTCCCCTCAGTACACCCAGTGCTCATTAGGTATAAAGCAATTATTGACTATCTTTTTCCTCATGGGACGAGGTGAGGGTCATTCAGCTGCACCATGCAACTCCACCTCTCCATGCCATGGAATCCAGCACATTCGACCGTTAATCACAAACACTTCTCTTCGAAATGCAAAGTAATGATTGTTGAAGTTATCGTTTATTATCTTGAATGAGCCTTATTCAGCCTAATATGGCATTTGCGTGTCCCTGTATTAATGGCTCCACCCCCAACTGCGTGTGTGTGTGTGTGTGCGTGCGTGCGTGTGTGCGTGTGTGTTCACTAATCCATCTCCCGCTTAGCTCCGACATCAACAAACCCACAACAAACTGCCATGCTGTTTGATCAATACAGGATTAAAGAATTCACGATCAGTGATTATTTGATAGCAAACCCATGCCCGTGTGTGCGTGTGTGTGTATAGGTGGGCCGCTTATCTCCACCTCTATTTACCTGTTATGTTGCCATGGCAACCCCACGCCTCAAGTCAGAGGCCTGCTGGCCGCGAATGAGTGAGCGACAGGTGAGGGAGTGTCAAGTGTGTGGGAGGAGGAATTTACAGAGAAGGGAGGGGCCGAGTGGCGCACATGTGCCTGCGTTACATACAGTGTGTCCATGTACATGTATGTTAGGGGCAAACAAGCAGAGCAGTAAACACACTGTAGTTGTGATGGACAGAGGAGACGTGGCGAGGAGGAGGAGGAGGAGGCGGAGGCGGAGGCGGCTGTTCCTTGATCACGGCCTCCTGCTGCTTTCCCGGTAACAGGAAGTCGTCAGTTGAACCACCGTCTCCTCCTCTGACGCACCTGGCCGAGGCTGATGACGGCCTGGCGTCACTGTCGCCGCGGCAACCGCCGGGCCAGGACAAACATCCGCACGGTACGCTCAACCGTCCCGTCTCCACTTTTCAGCAAATCTGTAACAACTGTGGTCTAACCACTGTCTGTGTGACTCTCTAGTAACCAGGGCGACAGGATGCGCACATGTGAGGAAAGGCAGATACAATGTGTTCATGCGGAGACGAGCTGTTATAGACGCTGATGGCTGCTTATTCACTCTGATCAATAAGGAATGTGATAGCGAGTAATTGAACCAAAAAAAAAAAAAAAACCCTTACAAATAATTGATTATTCTGATTCATTATTCTCTATAATGGCTCATGAAGCATGTGAGTATTATTTGACCATTCAAATATGAATGAGTGAATGAAATGAAAGACAAGGAAACATCAAAACACACCATGAGAGTTTGGTTTCTTTTATTTCTGAGTTTATGCACGGTTACAATTTATAATTCTAATCCGAACTTGTAGTACCGGTAATTACTTAACAGTTTAATTTTTATAAATGATGCTTTATGACTAATACATCAATATAAGTGGATAAATAAATATTGCTTATATGTGTGTATGATTATTTCATCAGACAAACATTGAATTTGAATGATACATTTCTTAAAGTATTTATGTAGTGTTAAATATACTCGTATTATCATATTTCTATTTTTAAGAAGATAATTCCCCCAAGAATTTGTCACTTAGCGTTATTCATCATTTATTTGCTGTCATTTGATTTTGAAAAGCAACTCTCATTTTCAAAGCAATGCACCGTCACACTTGAGCTGACTTTCTATGTGAGATCGGAACCAAAGAACGAAAGAAAGACGGTCGGTAAAAATTAACCCGACTTATGCGTCTGAAGCCCGGAGGTTCACACCATGAGTGAGCGCTTTTATAATTTTATTGCATGTGCAGTTTTCACATGAAGTTCAAGCTTAGAGGAACGATGAGTCAGCACCAGTTAAACTGACAACATGCACAAGCTGCTGAACACACACATTTCTAATGCAGTGTTTTTCGTCAACTCGTGGAGACAAACACACAAAAGCAGAAATGAAGCCCGAAAAAGTCTTTTATCTTATCTTTAAAGGTACAGTATGCAGGAGAATAGGTCAAAGGTAGCCCCTCCTCCTCCTCCCTTGCCCAGTAGCACACGAAATTTGCACAACGTTCACTGCTAGATGCACTACTGTAGGAATATGTTGTATAAATGCTGATTCTTTAACCCTTTAAATGTCAGATGAGGTCACTCTTAATTAAAAAAAGACACATACAAAAGTTACTCTCCCCATAATAAATTATAGGATGACGGGGATTAAAAAAAAAAAATCAGTATTGAATATGTAAAATATGAGGAACAATATTGATTTTGAGGCTTCTGATTTTGACACTTTTGCAGTGTCCGATTTCAAATGTACTTCCATTTAAGGCCATTAACAAGCTAATTAGCTCAACCACCAGCACTTACCCGTCCAAACACAGAGTCCAGACATGTCACAGGCACAATATGGACAAGAATGAGGATGAAAACTAGACGAGGAAGTATACTCTTAAAAAAACAACAACCAGGAGGTTCAACTCTGTGATTTTCCATTCGAGAATAAAATCGAATCATAAGAAACATATAAGTGTCGTTTAGTGACTAAAGGCAGTCTTTTACTTTGACATCTCAACTTTCCCACTGAAGTGCCTGAAGCTAATGAAACCGTCCTGCTCTCTCTATTATTCCTTTGAAGTCTCAGCGGATAAAACGCCACCACACCCCTTATTCACTGTAATTGACAGGGATTAGGACTTTTTTTTTTCTTTCCAAATCCTGTGTACTGCACCTTTAGTTCCGACTTTTGTAGCAATGCATGCTTTTGAAATGAATCAGCTCCATTGATTTATGACTCAGTCATGAAAGAAAGAACACACCTCAATGTGATGATTGTGCAGCTGTTCCCTTCTCTGTGTTTGCACTGTGTGTGTGTGTGTGTGTGTGTGTGTGAGAGAGTGAGTGAGAGGCAGGTGTGTGTGTGTGTCTTCCCTCAGCTTCCTCCTCATCATATTGACAGTAACATGATCATATATTTTATGACAGTCACAGTGTCGTGGAGACGTTCAGTCTCTGCAGCTGTGTGGAGAAGCATGAGACAGCAGGAAGCTGAGAGTTGCTGAGCAGTAAAACGAGATGTTCTTCGCCGGTGACACTTTGGGATTTATATCATTTTAAATTTGAGTCCCGGTCGAAAAATGTGGCGTGAAATTTGACTGATGGCAAAAAACTGCAAAAACAAAAGTTGGAACATCTCCTTTGTTGAAGAAGAGACACATGGACGGTGACGCACAACACAGACTCACAGTTCTGCTTTCAACATGTTTAATGCGCCTCAAACCACAACAATAGAACAACATATCATATGTAAACATACATCATATACATGAAGCACATGTTGGATATCTTCGTCTGAAAAACAGGCAAAAATGATTTATTGCACAAAACGTGACACAGAAATATGAAATCGAAAAATCGAAAAAAAATGTGATTTTAAAGGTACAGTGTGTAGAATTGACTCCAAATTACAGTTGAAAACACCCCACCCTCCCAATACGACAGCCTTGAGATATTATTTAATTATTTGTCCAAATGTTTTGTTTTTTTATTGTCCTCTCTGGGCTACTGTAGAAAACACAAATACATATAAATACCTCATTGGGCTTCGTAAGTGGCTCAGTCAAAGGTTATTGTTGAGTTTGTGACTTGGCTTTAATTTGTATAATACAAATGATTGAATTTTCGATCCCGCACAAGAGATCCCCTTTGTCGAAATCATACACACTGTACCTTTAAAGGCAAAACATGATATTACTGAACAGAAATGTCATACATATATTCAAACACAGAAAATATTTTTTTTCAAATTTACATATTAAACATTTTCACTGGCTATATGGAAAAAAAAAATCTTAGAAAAGCTAAATCAGAGCAACATGAATTGTAATATTGAAAAAGTATAAAAGGGAAAATGACTTGGACCTGTGAAACACAAGTATCAATAATACATTTCAGTTTGTCCTTTCAAAATATATTTCTTTAAATGTGTAAACATGTCCACCTATAGTCATAGTTTATTAAAGTGAAGTGTGTGTGTGTGAGAGTGAGTGTGAGTGTGAGGGGGGGAAATGAGACCAGTCCCCTGTTCCTGCTGAACTGAGCCAGCCAACGTCACACACTGATTATCAGCACAGCAGGCACAGGAGACCGACCCAGCAGGGGGGAGGAGGGGGCAGACAGAGGTGATCTCACACACACACACACACACACTGAGAGAGAGAGTGGTCAGACATGATGCTTTTGCAGGGATCAACAGGTGAACAAAATGTGAACACACACACACATACACACGCACACACACACACACACACACACACACACACACACACACACACACTCACACTCTGTCCCTCAGAGCCTGTGGCAGCCACCGATATAAAAAGGACGACATGAGATGACGTATTGCTCACCCTTAAGGAACAGGAGCAGTTTGTGACACTAATGAGACAACTGACATTTAACAGACACCGACACACACACACACACACACACAAGCCGCACACACACACACACACAAGCCGCACACATTGTAATTCAACAGATTATCTTATTAAAGAAGCTCATTATACAGTCATACCTTCTCCTGTACTCTGTCACTTTAACAGAGCGCACACTAAACTCCTTCATGTCTCTATGGGAGTGACTTGTCCTCAACACACACACACACACACACACACACTGGCACATGTGCTGTTGACCTTCAACACATTAATTCAGAGTCGAAGTGATTAGTCTCTGTGAGGCCGAGCCCATAAAAACATATCGAGAGCCTGAAAATGAAAAACAGCCGAGTGTTCCCTTTGAATTCACGTCCCGCTCTTTTAAAGGAGAATTTACTTTTCGACGTTAAAGTGAAACCGACCTCATGTGTCATCTTTACTTGTGATTTTCAAACGCTGAGTGAAACGCAAGGTTTGAATGGAAATACAGCATTTCTGTTTTCTGTGTTATTTTAGAAAAATGTGAATCTCATTGGAGTAAAAGACACATTTGTATGAATATGAAATAATCTTATTGCGTAGTGATTATAGTGTTTGAGCTACTATTTTTTTAATTAGAATGAACTGTTTAT
>JAFBJT010106188.1:22804-34369 GCA_016785325.1 Chascanopsetta lugubris
GAAAACCTGCACTTCACAGGGTGGCCACTAGAGGCCGAACCCCGCCTGGTATAAACCACGCTTTTGGTCTCAGTCACGTTTTAGCGAACCGAGTTCTTTTCTCACTTTCACCTGAATGTATGAACCGGACTCCAGAATGAGCCTTTATTGACATCGGGAGCAGCTCCTCTCCACTAGAGGGCGCACAATATTGTACAGTATGAATCCTTTCATTACATCATCGTCTGTAGTGTGATAAACACCAGAGCAGATTTGCTTCTCTTTGAGGTTTCATACATTGACGGTGACAAAGTTCCCTCGAGCAAAGCAGGTTAGTGTGTAATCACCATGACGACGGCCCCAGTGTTAAAGCTGAAAACAAAGGTGATCTCATACTCACTCTGAACCCAGAGTCGTAATCATTTTCACCGAGCTCCTACGAACACAGCGATGGACAGAGAGACAGACCGGATGGATGGACAGACAGGTGAGAGGACAGACAGGGAGAGAGAGGGGAGGTCAGACTGAAAGCAGGAAGTCAAAAACTGCAGCAAAAATGAAAGTTTCAGTCATCAGTCCGGTGTTAGATGAAGGAGAGAGAGGAGCAGCAGGAAGAGGAAGATCAGAGGATTCAAAGCTCCAACGTAACACTTCAAACACGACCCGCCTACTTACGGCTCACCATCAATCCCTGAGAGCCCTCGGGTCTGCTTTTATTTTATTTTGAAAGGTCTTGAGAACATCCCACTTCCTGTTTGACAGACCTGTGCTAGAATTGGGTTTAGTCACAACACAGGAGGAAAATCCAGCCTCTGCAGCTGCTGTTTCTTTCAAATGAGAGAATCTGCACATGTCAAAGTGGAATGAAGACAACATGTCCTCTGACTGTCCTCGCAGGCCACCGTACATTAGAAATGAGAGAGTGCAGATGTGTCGAGACCTGTTTTGTGTGTTTGCGTCAGTGTGTTTCTACGAGTTCTTTGACCCCCATGGTCTGTGTATCATGTTGCCATGGAAACAGCTGACTCATTTTGCAACCAGCTACCCGGTATAACAAAAACACAAGAGTACCCCAAGATACTGCAACACACAACAAACATATTTTTGTGGATGCAATTGAAAAATTGGACGTGCCCCTTTTGAGCTGCTGCCACAAGTGTCTCGTCATATTTTAAAGAAGGCTGCCGCTGTAGAGGTCGGGTAGTTCTACTGTAGTTTGAGCCCAGAAATGAAGGCTGGGTCCGTGAGCACAGTTTGAGTCCATCATCTCTGGGTTCAACAGGAAGTTCCAAGGCAAAAGAGTCAACAGCAAAGAAACGTACACCGCGGTTCTCATCGTAGCGTTTGGTGTGACTTGAGGATCCTGGCGCATCATTGCCCTTTGAGACCCGTGGAAGGTGAAATGAACAGTGACTTACCTACTGTCTTTTGATACTGGCCTTTAATGCATAGCAACTGACAAGTGAAAAAGAGGGGGTCTGCATACGAATCTTCAGAGCCAGCGGGGCCACCAATAACAACAACAGGATCTGCAAGTGAAACCACAGCAGGAATTCATGCGACTGCAGAGAACATGGATGTCCCTACGGAGGGTTCGTTTTCACTCGGGTCAGTCTCAGGTCACACTGAACGGGCGAAGACGGACATCCAAGATCTACATCAGCTGGTCAGGAGCTGGCACGAGGAGGAGCGAGCGTCATCCGAGGACGCGCTGGATGAGCGCTCGCTCGGCCCCGTCACCAAAAGGAAGACGGAGCAATACTTGAACATCTTTTTTGCCATTCGGATCATTCTGGCCGAACATCCTGGGAGGGTCTTTGAAGAAGAGACCACCACAGAAGAAGAGACCACGGCAGAAGAGGAGACCAGAGCAATCAGCCAATCTGCCACACAGCACACATCCAACCTGAGTTCCTCCACCATAGCTCTAATAATAAGGAGATTCTTCAACAATCTGTCAGATGAGTGAGTGATTGACAGGCCTCACATTAGTGATGTCACTTTTGTCCACAATTATAAACAACAAGTCTTTGCTTCCATTTTATCTTCCAGGCAGTGGCGAGAACTATGTCGAGGAGACTACAAAGAAGTGGAGGAGTTACTGATCTTCATGTGCGTGGATGTGATGAACGTAATCACGTATTCAGTCACCAGCACCTCTCTACTGCCGCTCAGTCGGGTGATCAGGAGATCCAGGATCTACAAGATGGAGGTTTTAAATTCTGAGTTCAAGATGGATCTGGAACGCTGTCTCAGTCGGGCTTTCTGTGTCGTCATGGGTCCAGACATCCCCGTCACCATATCACCTGAATTAACAGAGGCCATAGTGACTGAAGTAGATGATTTGATAGACCCCGTAAAGTCCATGGTGGAAGAGTCACTGGAAAGAGACAGACTGTCCAGAGGCCTGGTGCTTCCCAGCATCGAGGTGTCAAAGGATAAAGGAGCCAAGGTCCTGGTGGGAGCCATTTTGACCATGCAGTCCTTCCTCACAGGACAGTGCCATAAAATCCGGAGGAGGTTCGTCTCACCTGAACTGGAGGAGACGTGGCTCGAGTCCATCCCTGAGCTCGAGGACGGCAGCTCCTCTCCGTCAGACCAGGACAAAGTGATCGTCCTTTCTGAAGAAGCTTGCAGGATGATGGCCGAGTGTTCTTCCTTATTTGACATTGGAAAAATGTTTGCTGCTCAACTTGACGGGGATCTGCCCATCACCGAGGAAGAGCGTGAGATGAAGAGTGACTTAGAAGAGGAAATGTCCACACCCAAGTCTGAAGACATTGACGCTGAGGACCAAAGTCTCTTTGCCGCCCAAGTTGAGGAGGAGACGTCCATTCCTGAGGCCGGAGACGTTGACCTGCAGGATGCCGAGAGGACAGAGGAGGAGGATGTGACGGGAGAAGATGCGATAGGCCCAGAGAAAAGCTCGTCCTCCAGCCCGTCCACTGGTTCAAGGAGGAGCATGACAAATGTGATTTCTAGCCACAGTGATGAGGACGTATCCCCACCCGAGTCTCCGAGACTGTCCGACAGAGACAAAGAGACGGAGAGAGAAACTGAGATGATACATGAGCGGAGATCTTCCTCCGGCCTGTCCACGGGTTCAAAGAGGAGCAGAAAGTCTGATTCCTCCAACGATTTTCCATATGCGTGTTCCAGCTGTAGCGCTGGTGAGATGACAGACGAAGGTGGATCTTTGACAGAGGAGAGGACCTTACGTATATCGGACATGAAAATCCTCACATCAGGATCCTCAAACAATGGGTCTGAGATGGAAACGAGGAGGAGGAGGAGGAAAGTGAAGGAGAGGAGAAGAGTGAGCAGCTCCTCCTCCACGTCAGAGAGAGATGGAGATGACACCGACAAGGAAATGACCACAATTCCAGAGAGAAGTGCATCCCCCACCCGGTCCTCGGGATCAGATGGGAGGAGGAGGAGGGCCGTCTCCCCCCCGGACTTCATGGACATCGGCAGAATGTTTGCTGCTCTTATTGACAGGGAGATGTCCATCCCTGAGACCGGAGACCTCTCCTTCCTGGACATGCAGAGGACCAGAGGGTCATCTGACAGCGAAGGCTCCACGTCAGGATCCTCAAAGGAAGGGTCCAACGCCAAGATCAAAGAATACACAGTGGCAGAGCTGTACATCAGCTCAGGTGACAAGTCAGACAAGGAGGAGGACGACACAGACACAGAAGATGTCAAAGATATCAAAGAGGGAAGGACCTCCTCCACTTTGTCCAAAGGTTCAAAGGAGAGCGTCAAGTCTCTTTCTTCCTCCTCATCAACTGACCTTGTAAATGTGCTTCCTCGCCATGGTGACGGGGAGATGTCCGCCCCCGAGCCAGCAGACAGAGGGTCCCCGGGCATGGAGAGGACCAGCAGTAGAACTGACAGCAAACATTCCTCAGAGGAAGGGTTTGGAGAGGGGGCAGATGAGAGGGGGACACTTGCGAAAACTAGAATCAGCTCAAGTTATATTTCAGACAAAGAGGAGGATGAAACGGACAGGGACAGAGCGCTGGCTCCACAGAGAAGCTCGTCCTCCAGCCCGTCCACAGGTTCAAAGAGGAGCGAGAGGTCCGTTTCCTCTTCTTCGTCGAGGGACGATGAGTTTGCTCGTCTCAGAGATGGAGAGAGGTTCAGCCCTAAACCAGCAGGAAGTGGTTCTCAGGACATTAACAGCATCTGCAGTAGAACCGAGAGCAAAGGTTTCACATCAGGAGCCTCAGAGGACGCGCTTAGAGAGAAGAGGCTGAGCATGAGATCCTCTGATAGGTCAGAAAAAGAGGATGAAACTGACAGTGAAGCAGTGATGAGCAGAGAAGGAGTTTCATCCTCCAGTTGGTCCAAAGGTTCAAAGAGCGTGAGGTCCATTTTATCCTCTTCGTCGTCACTTGACATTGACAACGTGTTTCCTAGTTGTCCTGAGAGGGGGATGTCCAGTCGAGAGCCTTCAGACATCGGCTCTCAAGGTGTCGAGAGGACCAGCAGTCGAATCGACAGCAAAGCCTCCACATCAGGATCCTCGGACGAAGGTGGACCAAAGTTCAAAAAGAAGAAGAGGATGGGGAAGTCAAAGGTACGTAGCGGGTCCTCCATGTCAGAGAGTGAAGGAGACGACACAGACGGGGAGAGGGTCCTCACCCCCCCTCCGGGACCAGACATGAACAGGAGGACCCCGACCTTATATGAGATTGGAAAAATGTTTGCTGCTCATCTTGATGGGGATCAGCCTTTCACTGAGGCTGGAGACGCTGAGACTGCAGGTGCTGAGAGGACCAGCAGTGTGACTGACAGCAAACGTGTCACACCAAGGTCCTCCAGGGAAGAGTCTGAGATACAGAGCGACGTGGAAAAGGAAAAAGTCCTGCGACTGTCCAGCAGCTCAGCCGATGTGTCAAAACAAGAGTGGGACAACCTGGACCGGGACAATGTGACCGTTCAAAAGGACAGCGCTTCCTCCACTTTGTCCTCGGGTTCAAAGACAAGCAGCAAGTCGGTTTGTTTTTCTTCTTCCTCAATCGACTTGACAAATGTGCTTCAAAGCCAAAGTGATGTGGAAAGGTCCACCCCTGAGCCCAGAGACATAGAGTCTCCGGGTTTCGAGAGGACCGGCAGTGTGGCCTCCAGCAGAGAATTCATAGCATCTTCAGAGGGATTCGGAGACGAGTCAGAGGAGATAATGGGGACATTAGCATCAACAGACCTCAGCTCACCTGATGTATCAGAAAAAAAGGGAGATGATTCAGAGGACAATGAGATTAGCCCAGGGAAAAGTGTCCCGTCCACCAGATCAGACGAGAGCAGGAAGACCGTTTCCTCTTCCTCCTCACGTGAAATTGGGAAAATCCTCCCTGCTCAGCTTGATGGGGACATGTCCATCTCTGAGACTGGAGACCTCGACTGGCCGGACCCTGAGAGGACCAGCAGTCTCACTGACAGCAAAGGTTTCCCACCAGCTTCCTCAGAGGACGGGTTTGATCCAAAGACCGGAAGCAGCTCATCTGATCTTCTGATGTCGGAGAAAGACAAAGATGACACAGACAGAGAAGATGTGATAACCCATGAGAGAGGATCCTCCTCCGGCACGTCCAGGGGTTCAAAGAGGAGCAGGAAGTCCGTTTCCTCTTGTAGTTCAGATGATGTCCCACATGTGCTCGCCAGACGTAGTGATGATGAGACATCCAGTCGTGTCCCGGCAGAGAGAGGCTCTCAGGGCGTTGAGAGGATCAGCAGTTCAGCTGGCTTCACATCAGGTTCCTCTGAGGGACGTTCTGGACGGGGGAATGACGGAGGAAGGGAAACTGCAATTGGCTCGAAGAAAATAACATTCTCCAGCAGCTACTCTTCTTCGTCAGAGAAAAGCGGAGAGGACATCGACAGGGAAACCGTGAGAACTCCTGAGAAACGTAGATCCACCGCCCGGTCCTCAGGATCAGACGGGAGCAGGAGGACTGGTTCCCGTGTCTCCTTGTATGAGATTGGAAAAATGTTTGCCGCTCATCTTGATGGGGAGACGTCCATCTCTGAGAGAGGAGACATCTCCTTCCATGACATCGAGAGCACCAGCAGTGAAGGTTCCACATCAGGTTCCTCAGACGACGAGGAAACGGAGACAGAGCTGAGCATCAGCTCATGTGACGTGTCGGACAAAGAGGGGGATGATGGAACAGACACAGAAGATGTGATTATCAAAGAGGGAAGAACCTCCTCCACTTTGTCCTCGGGTTCAAAGAGGAGCATCAAATCTGTTTCTTCTTCCTCATCAACTGACATTGGAGATGAGCTTCCTGGCCGTGGTGATGGGGAGACATCCCCCCTTGAGCCAGCAGACAGAGGGTCTCTGGGCATGAAGAGGTCCAGCAGTAGAACTGACAGCAATGGATTCACATCCAGATCCTCAGAAGAAAGGTTTGGAAGGACATCCGAGGAGAAGGTTTCAAAACAAGGCATCAGCTCACCTGCGCTATCAGGTGAAACCGAGAGGGGAAGAGTTGGCTCGGAGACAAAAACGTCCTCCAGACTCTCTGCAGATTCAAGGAGGAGCAGAACATCCGTTTCCTCCTCTTCATCGAGCGCCGTCTCGTGTATAATTGCTGTTGATGGTGAAGAGATGTCGTCCAGCGATGAGGCAGCAGACGGAGGTTCTCAGGGAGCTCAGAGCACCTGCAGCAGAACTGAGGACAAACGTCTCGCTGCAAGATCCTCAGATGAAGGATCAGGGAGGAGGTCCAAGGAGAAGATTAGGAAAGCCAGCATCAGCTCACCTGATTGGTCAGGTCAAAGAGCCGGCCAGTCCAGAAGCTCAAGGAAGAGCAGGGCTTCCGTTTCTTCTTCATCAATTGACATTGAAAATGTTTTTTCGAGACACAGTGACGGGGAGGAGTCCGGCCCTGAGCCGGCAGACGGAGGTTCGAAGCGAAAGCCATGTGACGGCCAAGCTTTGAGATCACGATCGCAGGAGGAAGAGGAAGAAAGACGTGAGAAGAGCAGGAGGTCGTCAAAGTCAGGTGTGAGCTCACAGAGCGAGAGACGAGCGGACGATCAAGGCGGGAAAAGCAGGTATCAAGAGGAAGGCGCCTCCTTCGACGTGTCCAAAAACTCAAAGAAGAGCAGGAAGTCCGTCACCTTCTCTTTGTCAAAAGAAAAAGGCAAAGCAGGAAAAAGCGCCGCCAAATCCAAGAGGAGCAGGAAGTCCGCTCCGCCTCGTTCCCTGGGCCTTTCACAAGACAGAAATGATGAAGTTTGCAATCAAGAGATGACGGACCGGGCGGTGCATGTGTCGGTGGACGTGATGAACGTTCTGCTGCATGAATTCAAGAAGAGAACCGAAGCGAAGCCGCCCGCTAAAGTAAAGCCCGTGAAGAAGAAGAAGCCCAAGACCAAATCTGCCTCCTGGTGTCAGCGGCTCATCAGCTTCTGTTCGAGTGACTTCAAATGCTGCTCTAGTAAGGATGCTAAATGTAACAGTGAGTGAGAGCATCCACCTCAGGCCTCCGTCTTTACTCCAACCACCAGCGGCCCTGTGCTGTAACTGCATGTACTTGCTTTGCTTTCCCTCCACCTCCTCCACTGTGGACGAGTCAGAAGAGAGACGTTGAGGAAATAAGCTCAGCTTTGAAACCAAAGTCGGGTTCACCAACCATCCAGTTTGATCTCAGGTGAATCCCTCCGTGGAATCAGTTTCCGTCCGGGAGAAAAATTCACCACTTGTCGATTGATTCAATTGTATTTCTCTACAAGTTACTTTTGAATGACTTAAAAGTCAAATATGTAAATAAAGACAAAAGAGAACAAAAATAAAACCTCACTTTTCACTGCAAAGAGAAAATCATGTTTTAGTTTAAAAAGAAGAGATCTCACAGAAAAACTGGTTATTTAGCATTTACACCAAAGGGCAACCTGCAGTTTGGCATAGGAGTTGGGCATCAGCAAGAAAGTGCACCGCTGTGTCTCAGTTCGGGGGCCGCGCGCTTCCCAGTGCCCTCCCCCCGCGGCCGACCCCGTTCACGCACTGGTTGGTCGGTGGGACGAGGTCTCACTCTGCATCGCGCTTCAGTGGGACGGTCCAGACTCGGCAGAGGTTCTGGATCAGAGGAGTCCGGAACCAGTGGCTGAGCCACAGTTCATCACCTCTTTGATCAGGAGAGTTCACCTCAGCAGATCAAAGGATTTTAGACTATGATGACGTCACAGCAGACACTTGGTTTTGGGGGGTTGGAGCGCGCACTTCGTCCTGTGAAAGGACGCGGACTCGTCGCGCGGCTGTGACGTCAGCGCGCTCCTAAAGCACTTGGAAGTGCGCTGCTCCCGAAATGAGACACAGCTCGTGACTCAGTCCCGAACATTTCGAGAAGGTGAGTGAGGAATTCAGCTGCAACATGGAACTTCACCACCAGGTGTCACACAATCCCCCGAAGAACCTTCGGAATTACAAAGTCAAAATAAAGACGACTGAAACGGATGAATCCAGCAGAACGAAGCACTGAGGAGGTGCGGACACTATTATCATTATGTAGTGTTCCAGCTGTGTCAGTGTGTGTGTGTGTGTGTGTGTGTGTGTGTGTGTGCGTCAGTGAGCAGGTAAACATCTGGATGACCCGTGTAAACAAACAGCTGCAGAGCAACACGAGTATTGACCGTGAACGCATCACGGACCGACATGTGTTCAACAGGTGGACACTGTCCGGAGCAGGTTCCTCTGGGACACGATGCAGCTTTAACACCGTGTCCTCTCCGCTTTACTTCGGAGCATCAACCGTGTATTTACATGAATTGTGGAATAAATGTTACATCTGTCAGGTTTTATTTCTCCGCATCTGTTTTAAAACGCGTTTGACTTTCAACTCGTTCTTCGAACACGTCACAATGATTCCGTTTCAGCTCGCGAGCTGTTAGCTAGGAGTTAGCTTAGCTCGCTAGCCGGCGCGGGATTAGCCGCAGCCGGGCTGAGGTCGAAGCGCGGAGCCCGGGTGCGTGTGGCGGCAGGTACCTTGGACTTGGAGCAGTTGACGGAGCGAATGGCTCCGAAGAAGATGGGCAGCAGGGCCATGAACACCAGGCTGCCGTACGCCAGCGCCGTGCCCTCCGGGGTGGCCACGAACTTCGCCGTAGCGTTGAGCGCCTCGGTGGCGTTGGAGTCGGTGGCGTTCAGGGCTTCCAGGACCGCGGCGGCCTCCGGGGCCGAGGCCGCGGCTTGTGGTGCCTCAGACATGCTGCTTCGGAGGCGGCGGTGTTGGAGGCAGAGCTGGAGCGGGTCCGGAGGCTGAGACGCGGGGCTGGAGGCTGAAGTTAGCGGGGTCCTGCTGCATCTACAGCCGCTGATGATGCTCGGTGTTCGGTCCTGGTCTAAGGCCACGTTTCCTAAAGCGGAGCAGAGAGGAGACGGTGTTACAGGAGGTCTCACTCTGCCGCCCATTCACACGCCCACAAACTCCACAGCGGAATCCTCAGTGTGTCTGCGCTGTTTGCTTCTTCAACTCGGTGATTTTGTCGAACTTCAAAGAAACGTTCTTTTACTCCTGACGCGCAGATCAAAGGCAGCCAATGAAAGGCATCGTTTCATGTCTTTATATTAAGACGTGACATGAATGGGAGCAGTGAAACTTCTCTCAGTTCATCTCTCTTCTTTGACGACCAATGCAATAATACTCATAATTTACATCCCCAAAATAACAGCCCGACTCATCGTCTGTACTATAGAAGATCTTTGCTAAAACGGAAGTTGCTCCTTTTCCTCGCTGACAGGTGTCCGCCCACCTGCAGCAGCGCCCCCATGAGGACGGAAAGAGTAAAGCAGCACTCAATGGAAACTACTGATATTTCCGCAGAACGTCCTTTTAAAGGCGCAGTGGGTCAGATTTGAGGTGAAACACTTTTCATGTGTTCAGAGAGTGAATATTAAGTAATGATGTGTTTATGAGTGAATCAGAGTAAAGTTGAACTAATCTGTAAAGTAATTCAATAAATGCAATGGCAATAAAACTACGTTAAAGGTGCAGAGCAAATGAGGCAATAACAAGATTAGAATGTAAACATATAAAACTTTACTGAACATTAAAAACCAGATGATAATATTTACATCACGTTCTGTACAGAGACGAAAACACGAGATGGAAACACATTTATATTATTTCTTACAAAAAAATACAATTAAAAAACATCTACACATGTTTGTCTGAGGAAAACAAACACTT
The DNA here is from genome assembly GCA_016785325.1 of Chascanopsetta lugubris. Classification (NCBI taxonomy): domain Eukaryota; kingdom Metazoa; phylum Chordata; class Actinopteri; order Pleuronectiformes; family Bothidae; genus Chascanopsetta; species Chascanopsetta lugubris. Next base: position 32,983 of record JAFBJT010106188.1, read on the forward strand.
GGTCAGTGGAAGCAGTCAGGCTCCACCACTAGGGGGAGCTGTGGGTTGAAGAACAATTCATCCACTGGTTGCGATGACAAAAGTTAAGAGACCGGACATTTGTTGAAACAAGGTGAGAAAAAAAACGTAAAACCCCCAAAACACCGTCAGCCTCCATCAGACGATGAAACCATCAAATAAAACACACATTCATTTTGGTCACGTGACTCAAAGCAAAGCGCCAGACACGACGGTCACACGAAGAAGTGAAGGAAGGAGAAGCTGAGCAGGAGGAGGAGGAGGGGCGTGGCCTGAAGGAGGAGGGCGGAGCTCTTTAGTGTCACCTCAATGGGGAAGTGGTCGCTGACATCGGTCACCTGGTGGAGGAAGGAAACGGTTTGAAAAACAAAATGGACGTCCTCTCTGCTCATTCACGCTGATGGAAACATCGCACGGTCAAAGGAAACATGTCAAGGAGAAGATGGAGGGAGCTAGGAAAGGAAACAAGGACGCAGAGATCCCATGACCGGAGGATTGGAAAGTTCCTTCAGTCTGACATGATGTTGACATGTTAATGACAGGAAGCTGAGTGTGGGTCATGGCATCAGTGTGGGCGGAGCCAAACAACTCAGTGTTACAACAAATATCCATGAAATAAAATAGAATGAAAGGAGTCAAACGAGTGAAGGTCAGAGGTCAGAGGTCAGAGGTCAAAGGTCAGAGGTCAAAGGTCAGAGGTCAAAGGTCAGAGGTCAAAGGTCAGAGACAGACTAACCTTCGATCTGCCCAGTTTCAGATCCTTCCCAAAGTCGTAAACCTTCGCAGTCAACGGTTCGATCGCCTTCAGGAAGGGTTTCCCATACACAACCATCCTGTGACACACACACACACACACACACACACACACACACGCGCGAGCACACACACACATACAGAAAGAGAGACTTACACCTACTGCTCATGATACAAGAATAGGACTTTCAACACACACACACACACACACACACACACCTGTCATAGGCACAGCTGGTGTCCTCTGAGACGGTTGTGTCCACTTTGTCTCCAATCAGCCACGAGAAATTTGAGTTGGTGAAAAGTCGGATCTTTTTCTTGTCGGTTCGCGTCATGTAGGCGCAGCCGGCGTGGAAATCTCCCAGGAACATCACGTTCTACACACACACACACACACACACTGTAAACTTGTCTCTGTGCCTCACACTGTCACAGACAAATGTGTGATCTCAGGTTAAAGGCTCAGTGAGCAGCGTGTGGCTCCATCTAGTGGTGAAGTCTCCTTCTCTTCAAACATTAGAACCTGTGTCAGGCTTCACTTCACTCAGACTCTGTAGTTTGTCCTCTCAGGGCTCCTGTACAAACATGGAGGGGACAGACGGCGCCCTCTGCTGGA
>JAFBJT010106189.1:34228-47168 GCA_016785325.1 Chascanopsetta lugubris
ATAAATAAAAAAATATAATACAAAATGTTTTTCTGACAAAAAGTAGAGACACATACGTAAATAATAGAACACACACACACACACACACACATATATATATATATTTACATTTACAACAATCGTTCGATTCCACCTCTGGGGAATAATGGGCAGCCACTGCTCCAACCTGGACGACATCCTGGAGGAGGACATGCACCACTGGTACACCAAGTTCATGCGGGAGTCTCCGTCGGGCCTCATCACGCTGTTCGAGCTGAAGACCATGCTGGACATGAACGGGATGACGGAGGAGGCCAGCAGCTACGTGGACCAGGTCTTCTTCACCTTCGACATGGACGGGGTGAGAGGAAAAACACACAAAGGCGCAAAATGCCGAGGTTGCAACATGTAGGAATTTGGGTTTTTCGGCGCCGCAAGGCGTCACTCGGAGTCAAGGACTTCCTCTTAAAGCTGAGGTCAAAAGGTCAAACACGCACCTTACCGTCGTTTACAACCCGCCACAGTTATTTCCTTCGTCAGACTGTGTATTGCTTTCTGCTCTGCGAAATCATATTTAATTAAATATATATATATATATATATTTTTTAAGTCGCATCGCTTGCACGAGTTGACCTTTAATACGTACGTGTTTCCCTGCAGGACGGCTACATCGACTTTGTGGAATACATCGCTGCCATTAGTTTACTGCTGAAAGGAGAAATCAACCAGAAGCTAAAGTGGTACTTCAAACTCTTTGATCAGGACGGAAACGGGAAAATCGACAAGGACGAGCTGGAGACCATCTTTAAGGTGAAGTTTCATTATGACTTCCTTTATTTTATTTGTTTCATCGAGAGTTGCGTAGACGAGGGATACGAGGAAGGCGTCGGATAAAACGCTTCCTTGAATCGCGGGGATTAGCCGCTCGGCTGCCAAACGGCAGTAATGGGGTTGACCTGCTATGATCTAGACTTGATGCCTTGTCCAATGGGGCTGCAGGGGGCGGGGTTTCTTATCTAACCCAAATCCAAATTTGGTCGCGTCAATGACCTAATTCCCTGTTTTAAAAATATCATAACACCATCACCTCACAGGCGACATGGGTCGGTTATGCGTTCAATCATGGGGGATTAGCGAGTGAACGGCCGAGCATTATATTAAAGGTCCAGTGTGTCCGATTTACATATTTTAGCCAGCAGAAAGGAACATTCAGATTCTACGCATTGCACCTTTTATGTGTGTTTACGTATCACTTACCATCGGTCTTTGTAACAGGCCATTCAAGACATCACCCGGAGTTACGATGTTCCCCCGGAGGAGATCGTGACGCTTGTATACGAGAAAATCGACGTCAACGGAGAAGGTACGAAATATTCCCAATAATGTCGAGCAATATTATTTACATCCACCAGGGGGCTGTAAGGTTTCTTTGCTTGTGACGGTTTGTTTGTTTATGATTGAGATGACGTAAGAGTTACTGGGCAGATGTACACAATCTGCTGTGTGCTCCCATAGGTCAGTGAATAGTTAAATAGTGACTTTCTGATATAATTGAAGGGCCATTAAAAACAATGACATAATAGGTAGAAAGTGATACATGATACTATATACGACATGTTATGATAGATTATACATGTATGTTATGTACAATGCAACATATGCACAATATGATATTTCTTACATGATACAATATGTAAAATGATATACAATATGAGTCCTAACATGACATACGATACAATGCATGATGCACAGTGTATATTATGATATACAACACAATATGATACTCGACATATGATATAAACATAAAACACAGTACACTATATAATATACAGTATGATTTTGCATAATACATGATACAGTGACATTGCACATTTGGAATATTGCACATATTCATCGTGTTGTGATGGAAAAAAGCATTAATATTTGACATGGATAGTGATATTAATTGCACACGTGCAAATACTATGAGTATTATATGATACTCTATATGTGCCTTATTATCATTGAAATAAAAGGCTTGAAAAGGAAGTACTTTAATACTAGAACTTTAATATATGTCTCCCCTACATTTCTACTAAATTAAATAATTCAATACAAAAATAATTCAAACACTTATCAGTGTTAATAATAAACTTATTCTCACTATTAAAATCCAGGAATGATTCTCTGGCACAGCTCAGTCGAATTTAAGTGAGTTTAACTTTTGCACTGTGCAAACAATGTTGCCATGGCAACACAGCAATGTCCAGAAGTCCCTGGTTTCCAGGATTTACACTCATATCAACTCAAAATTGGAATTCATCACCATTTTTCAATGATTTATATTATTATTATTATATATTATTATTATTATATGTGTATCATTATTACATTATTTTTCAAATTCACATCTTGGCTGCGCTCCTCAGGTGAGCTGACCCTGGAGGAGTTCATCAGCGGAGCGCGGGAGCATCCGGACATCATGGACATGCTCAGCAAGATGATGGATCTGACCAACGTGCTGGAAATCATCATCAACGGTCAGAGGAAGAAAGCTGTGAACTGAGAGTCCCGACTCTTGACGTGACACTTCTCTTGGACTTTGAGGAAAAGGGGGTGAAACGTGCTCGTTACCGTCCCACACGGACATGAGTGATCTGCCTGAGGGAGGAGGTGAGTGTGTTCTGCCCCGCCCTCGCAGCTTGGGCTCTCACTGCTCTTGCACCATCAGCTGTTATGGGGGATGAAGGATGCCTGCATTTTCCCATCATGCAAAGCGAGGAGGATAAATCACCTGAGTGGGAGGAGCTATGTGAGCTTCAGTGGCAGAGTCCAAAATGTCTTGGACACAACCTCAGGATCTTTTCCCAAAAAAAAAACAATCTACATTTGAACTCATTGACTCCATATTTCAATTCTGATTAGTCCCGTTAAAGGTGCAGTGTGTACGATTTGGTGACATCCGGAGGTGAAGTTGCACGTCGCATCCATCACCTCACCCTTCTCAACATGCAGGAGAACCTATGGTAGACATCAGTTGTCATTAAAACTCAACTACTGTAAAAACATGGCGGCCCCCGTAGAGAGGACCCGCTCCTCATGTAAATATACATTAATCGAGAACAAATCCAAAACATATAGGTGATTATCACAAATTCATGAAAATGTCAGTATGTAATTGTATATTGTATGTTTTTTTTTTTTTAGAAGTGACAAAAAACGACCGAAATCGTACACACTGCACCTTTAAAGATAAACATAAAACATTTTGTTTACAACACTTTGACCCAACAACACTCACTCATGTAGTTTCTCCTTCACACCTGGACGACGTTAGATAAGTGGATTGTACAGAGCAAATGTAGACACTGACTCCTGGATGTATTTGCTGTATTTGCATACAATGTAAAACATTATGTTGCAATTAAGGTTTCGCTGTTGCCTTAAAAAAAAGAAATAAAAGTGGATTTAATTTTCTTTAAATGTGTTGTCACTTTAATTGAGGTAAAGGAAGAGGGGCGTGGAACACAACATGGGATGGGACATTCTTTTACATGTGTGGGTGGAGTTTCCTTTGTCTTTTCAGAGTTTGGTGTTTCATTATTTTCATTTTGAATTTTAAAAAAATAGTGGAAAAACTAGATCTGATAAAGTGCTTACATGGCTTTTAAAACGAATGTGACAAGTGTTTCCATCCGTGAGAGATAAACGCCTTATCTTGTCGCTAGGCCTCGGGAAGAGCTCAAGGTCGCCATCTAGTGACCATCAGTGGAAATGAGAGGTGCTGGGAACAGATAAAGCCTGATGAAAGTATAGGACTAAGAAATTGCACAAGCCACAATCCTGAACAGCTATTGATCCGTGATAGTTGAAATAAAGTATATCAATAAGTATGCAGTATACTGGGCCAATAATTGGTTGATTCTGAGTATTTATAGCTAAATACACAGATAAGAGTGTACTCAGCTTAGTGATAAAAATTGTGTTTGTTCGAATGGACCATTGTCAACAGAATGTAAATACGAAAATAAGGTCAACGCATTGGTTTGGTTGAAAAATCCGGTTTCTCATACAACACGCAAACAAAAACGCCTGGTGTCACAGTTTCAAACTCCGGCGGTTGAGTCGTCTCTCATAACGAGCGTAACCTTTTTTTAAATGACACACTGGTGGTGTTCTGCGTCGGCGCTTGGCTCCACTTCTGAGCCTGTGCGTCCGACCACGCGCTGAGGGTCGGCTGTGTTTTTCATTTGCGCGGCCGAATACCAGAGCTCGTCAAACACATGACAGAGCATGAGGATCGCAAAGGAGAATACCGCACGCGAGCCTCTTCGCGCCAGTTCCACCGTCGACAGTTTCATCGATTCAAAACCAACGTCTCTCACTGTGAAAGTCCGACCGACCTCGTCCAATCACAGAGCCCCTTTATTTATTCGGGTCAAACTTTGATATCCATCAGCCCATTCCGACCAAACCCCGTATCCATCGGCACGTTATCCCTGCACACTCGGGTCATCCCAACACTGGCTCCTCCAGGTTAATGATTCCACAGTGTTTCCTCTCAGTGCAGACATTGTTGTGAAGGTTGTGTAAGTCAAATAAAGATAAGGCTTTGACTCCGAGTAGCACCCGGAGCTCTGGATATGTCGGACGATGCCTTTGCGTAACCGCCGCGATCAACCCACCCGCGGCCCCTCGTATATATTCGCCTGCGCCGGCCCCCGGTGGCTTTGCACTGCACACCGCTTCGTCCTGTCTCGCCACCACAGCACGGGAGCAGCCCAGCCCCACGTCCCACACCGAGCCATGCAGTCCGCCGAGGACAGGCTGAACAGGAACAGCCTCCTCCTGGCTCTGAGAAAGTACAGCTCGGCCGTCAGCCACATGGAGCAGACGGTCCTGCTGCCCAGCGTGCTGAGGGACGTGCCCTCGGACGAGGCGTGGGTCAGCGAGGAGGCAGAGGAGTCCGGCGGAGACCTGTACGGGAACTACCTGATGCTCAAGACCATCAGGAACGCGGTGGAGAGCGGCCTGGTCCACCTGGATGACAACCAGAAGAGCGCCGCGCTGCTCTCGGACGCCGACCCCGAAGCCCTGTTCCGCTTCCACCTGAGTGGACTGTTCTCGGTGATGAGCGACCTCACCAAGAAGTCGCAGAGCCTGACGGAGAAATACATGCACATCATCGGCGTCACGAATTAGCCTCGGGCGCGCGGACAATGGGCAAAAGTGGAGCGTCAGGTGTCGGCGGTCGACAGAACACCTCTGAACTGTTTACAACCCGCGACCTTCGTGCTTCCAACTTCATCGTACGTGTGGAATACGTGTGCACTGCCAAAACGATCATCATTTCCGTGACTTAATTTGCAAATGTGAAACCGTGATTTCGATAGAAGTTTGAAAAATTGCACCCGATTAAATAATTGTGAATAACAAGCAACGTCTTCTGTATCATTTTTGTCAAAACACACACCCCCCCTCACCCTTACTAGGGCAAAGAAAACTCAAAAAACTCTAAAAAATGGGATTGTGGCTTTTTATTTACAGATGGTTGATTAATACAATAATGAAGATTTCACAAGTAGACAGATCTCTCCCTCCAATGACACCTAGCGCACGGGATAGAAGGGCTCCACAATCTCCGCCATGGTCCTTTTCTCTGGTGACAAAACAAAAACACACAGAAAAATGAATATAAATGCAAAGCAATGGTTCGTTTACACATGCGTACGGGACGTACCGTTTTGGATTTCAAATGCTGTGCTGCACTTTGAACGCACTTGAAATCATAAAACAAACTGACACTAAAACATTAACTATATTTGAGTGTAAATACTGAGAAGTGGAACAGTGGAATATGCTTATGAGGCTATATTTCATCATTTGTAGCTGTTTATTTGAAAAACAACATACTCTTGGTCATACTTTTACTGTACTACTTTTTACATTTAATTCTGATTGCACAATAAAATGATATTTTAATTACTGATTAGTTGCTGGAACTCTTTAAACACTATCGGGTAAAACAAAATTAAAAGAATGCACAGATGAAACTAGTCTGGTAAATATGAATGATTTACCAGACAGACAATAAAGCAATCACTCAAGCTGTACACTATGTTACATGCAGGCAGAGTGCAGCAAATGCACCATGTAATCAGATTACTGTTTACAAGAATATGACACGAAAGTGATGGTGGTTCTAATCCCACTCACGCTTTGGAGGAAATTCTTCCGGGTGGAGTTTGATGTACTCGTTCATGTCTCGGTCTAGTTTGGCACACTTGTAGTTTTCATACTTTGTGAGGTGGTACCCGACGAACCAGCCGACTGTGGCAAACAGGACCTGTCGATGAACCCCTGGGGGAGGCAGGACGATATGAGTGTTGTTAAATCATCATAGACGCTCACAATGCATTTCCCATCGATTGTCAGAAAGTAGGTCACACTGTACATTAGTGAGCTACTAGTGTCACCTAGTGGTGAAGTTGCAGATTGCAGAACCTATGGTAGCAGTCAGTTATTGATAAGATTCAACATTCCTTCATGGACTTTTGGAGGTGCAACATGGCGGCTTCCATAGAGGACTGGAGTGTAAACAGTAATTTGTTGTTTACATACTTGTCACATCCTACACCTGTAGGACTAGAAATAAATCACATAGATCTTGCACATTGGACCTTTAATGCCAAATGCTTTACTGCTCACTTTGTCTACAGAAACTGTTATCGAACTAATTTATTTCCAAGTGCATTTCTCACGACAGAAGGAGGGTAAACATACATTTAGCTTTTAAAAACAACATAATAATTGCAAGCTAGACGAGTTAATACTCGTCTGTGACACGCCTCTAAGTTAGCAGCACCATGTTAGGGCAGGCTTTTGACGTCTTTCTGAGGTGAAGTAGCACCACAGCAGACAGGGCTAGAAGCTAACTAGCAAACATGCTAACCTGCTCTGATCGCCGGCTTGTGGTTGAGAGCATTGTGGAGCATGGAGGTGAACCAGCCTATCCCGCCCAGCCAGATTGAGTTCCTGTTGACGATGCCCGGCGGAGGGAGACGCTTCGCCTCCTCATAACCCATGGCGACAAAATGCCCCCGCAGGTACGAATCTACAGTGACCTCGCAGCGACTGTCTGCTGCCACTACACGGCTATCACCTCTTAGAGGAAGTCAAGGGCATGGTGTGCAACCGCCCAACACATCCGGATGGAAGCATAAGCAAAACCTTCAGTTCCGGACAAATTGTTTCCTAGCAACCAACGTCAGAGGAAGGAACTTTTAAATTGATTGGTAGATTGAATTGTTCATAATCATCATCGGTAGTAGTAATGATAATATCACTTGTATAAGTATAAATTGTAAAATAGTATTCGTAGTTGCAATGTGGTGATAGAATAGCACTTGTATTGTAGTACTATTATTATCATGTACTTGGCACTGGAATAATGTTTGTAATAGTAAAAAGAGTTTTGCTAAAGGACATCCCCCCTCTTTATTTAAGAATAATATTAAAGGTACAGTATGGGGGATTTGGTGAACTCTAGTGGTGATGTTGCATGTTGCAGCTAGGACCAACTCCTGATGTAAATTTACATATGAAAAAAATGAAATCCATAACACAAACACAAGTACTGTATCAAAAAATGATGATCGTATGTCACAAATAAAGAACCCTCCATCTTTATTCTCATGTAGGTTTAGGGGCTGTGTTTTGCATGTGAGCAGATGACATCATTGAGTGCAGTCTTCCTCCTCCTCCTCCTCAGTGATCAGACCAGGGCTGCTGCTGCTAAGCTGCGGAGCCTCCAACAATTATGTCCTTCCCATCAGCGACTTTCCCCGATTCCAGAGCTCCACCTATGCATGCCAAGTAGTTCACGGACCGGGGACACCCCCTGTGTGTTTGGGGTAAGTGCAAACTATTTTCCCCTTTCAGTAAAACCGTTATTTTTTTATTTCCCACGTTCTTCTTCTTCTTCTCCTCCCCGTCCTCCTCCTCCTCCCTCTTCTTCGTATCCCTCCTGTCTCTGCAGCTTGAGCCAAAATGGCTATAGAGGCGCACGGTAGCTGCTAGTAGCTACTGTTGCTAGCTGCCCCCTTCGCATTAGCATCTCACAGATAGCGGATAAGGATTATCACTAGCAAACTATAAACCACAATTAATCTTAGCTAATTGAGAACGTGTGATTTCACCATGACTAAACAACACAGGGAGGACAGGCGGCAGATGCGACATCATCATATTCATTCACATGCAAATGACAATTAAGCCTGAAAATAAGGCTCATTGCATCACAAAAAGCTTTAAATTAGCATTAGCAACAGCACTAGCAGCTCCAATTCCCCATTAGCTCTGTTTTTGTCGTTAGTTTTGATACGTAAAGGCCCAATTCACGAAGCCGGTTAGGGTGCGTGCAGAGCATAAGGCGCTGTACGTGGTTATCCATGTTTACGTGTTGATGCTGGGAGGATGCTGAGGTGCTGTAGCTGGGTATTTGTGTTGTTGTTTAAATTAAAGGTACAGTGTGGGGAATTTAGTGACAACTAGTGGTTGAGTTGCATGTTGCAGCCAAATTCTCCCATTCAATTTGAACATAAATGGTATTTAATTTGTCCATTTTGGGATACTGCAAAAATACCGTCATCCAATATGGCAGCCTCCTCAAACAGTTTGTAAATTCAGTTGATTACACAATCATAAACAAAACATCTGTATAATTATTTCAGATTTAATTTCTGTCATACGAAATGGAGATGATTTCACCCTAATCTTACACACTGGACCTTTAAACATCTTCAAAATGTTACAAATCTGAGGTAAAAACAGTTACGTGATAAAGCCAGACAGTGATTTTACACATCTCATAAGCAATAGAATTGACTAGAATATAATATAATTCAATGTAATATAATACAATACAATTGAATATTCTAAATATGAAATAGAAGAATACAGCTAATTAAAAAAACATCTAATTTAAATAGTTAAATTAAATAGAAGTCAATCAAGACACTCATGAATGCATCTCTATTTACATTTTCACTAACTGTCAAAGTGACTGTTTTATTTCCCAGCCCTGTGTGTAACTTTATTCTCTTGTTCCCAAACTCAAGGTTGATCCGTGATCCAGGACTAATCACAATTACATTGTATTTATCGTTTATATAATCGGAGACAGAAGCATATTACCGGTCCGTTAGTGCAAGTGAGGTCAAATACTGACTTTTAAAAGAAGAACAAGAGCCTGTTTTGTCACTCAAATTTTTGCTGGTCAGGGTTTTCTCGAACAAAACATCGGTGATGACGTCGGCCTTCGTGCCAATTGCACAACCATTGAGCAGCTAAGTCCTTTCTCTTTCACCTAGAGGAGCTGTTTGATGAGCGAGCCTTTGTCCTTAACGTGCATCAGGGTCACATACTCGTATTCTAGCCTCTGGAATCTATTCACACGTCTCTCTTTTTTTTTGTGTTTAAATCCTGTTTATTTTCCACAGTTTAGGATGAGCATGGAAGATTATGACTATCTGTTCAAGATAGTGCTGATAGGAAATGCTGGAGTTGGGAAGACATGTCTCGTCCGGCGCTTTACTCAGGTGTGTATCCGTCTCCTCTCATCAATTTCGAATCACACATTTACAGAGTATGTTTTTCTATAATGTGATATTATTTCATATTTCAGGGCCTTTTCCCACCTGGACAAGGAGCGACTATCGGAGTAGATTTCATGATTAAAACGGTGGAAATCAAAGGGGAGAAGGTCAAGGTAGGCGATTTCATTTCACGCTCCACGTGCCTTTGGGATTGATGATATATTTATCTGACACTCGCACACTTCCCTCTCTCCAGCTGCAGATATGGGACACAGCTGGACAGGAGAGATTTCGCTCCATTACTCAGAGTTATTACCGTAGTGCCAACGCCCTCATTCTTACGTATGATATTACCTGTGAGGACTCCTTCAGGTGCCTTCCAGAGTGGCTGAGGGAGATTGAGCAGTATGCCAACAACCAAGTGGTGACTATATTAGTCGGTAAGAGAATGTAGTGGTTTGTGTTTATTCTGGGAAAACTGAATAGTCTTACACAGCTGTATTGCACTGGAGCTGACTGGGTTTTCTGTGTGGGGTGGGGTAAGAGTTACTGTGATTGTTAGCGGTGAAAAGCTAACGATAGGCGAGTGATAAACGACGCAAATGCCCATGTTTCTGTCGCAGCAGGTGTCACTCAAGAGGCCACGCCCCTTGATTCTGCACAAATGAAAACCTTGACGGAAAAATAACAAAATGAATGAATTAGAGAAATCTCCTTAAAATTGTGCATTAGTCAGGGCACGGCCACATTCACGTACAACTCAGAGCTGACCCATGTGACACCGATATCTCAGAATGAATCTTGAACTCCAGATTGACATGTCGCTGGCGTTGACAGATTTATTTGCGTGTCGTAGGTAATAAAATAGACCTGGCGGAGAAGCGGGAAGTCCTCAGACAGAGGGCCGAAGACTTCGCCGAGTCTCAGAGCATGCTGTACCTGGAGACCTCGGCCAAAGAGTCGGACAACGTGGAGAAACTGTTCCTGGACCTGGCCTGCGAGCTCATCCGAGAGGCCAAGCAGAACAAGCTGGACAACAATGACACTGCCCCCATGCCTGGTGAGGGTAAAAGCATCAGTTACCTGACCTGCTGCAGCCTCAATTAGACAGAGAGAGAGAGAGAGAGAGAGAGAGAGAGAGAGTATACTAAGCTCCAGCTTGAGACATAACTCAGTAGCCATCGACTGTTGATGGCCACGCCCCCGATGCCTCCGTCCCTCTAAGATGGCACACTGGCCTCTTACTTCTGTCATTTCTAGTCCCCATGCCTTTTTTTTTTTTTTTTAAACAGTCGTACAACGGGGGTCAACTTCAGTTTGACCTCCCCCAGGAGCATTTAGAAGATGTTGCCATGGTGGAGAACATCATCCTCAGTGCATCAGGGTGTAATGTTTGTCTGCCTCATGCATCCAGGAATCTGACTAGGGCTCAGTTTTTGTCCTCGTCTTTGCCGAAGCGGCGGATTTTAAAACAATTTTTTAGGCTCCATGTTTCATTTAACATCACCAGCAGTATTTACGTGAGTGAGGACGCTCAACCAGGTATTTTGTTACAGATCCGACAGAAGCTGACAAACAGCATCGGAGGTTATCAGTTCATGGTAACTACATGTTTACACGTACGTGTTTAAAAAGACACAAAAAAAAAAAGAAGTCCAATCAAATCCTGAGAAATCTCTCCCCGGAAACACAATCTTTATTTTTTTTCTCACTCCCCCTGCTCCTGCTGATAATTGCGTAAGATATTATTAACTTTTTTCATAATCTCATTTCCATGTTGTTATTTGCACCTGTCATCACAAACTGTGAAACATTTGTTACAGTAGATTTTTACTTGCTGCTAAAAACATGTTTTTAGGTCTGATGATTAAAACTCACTTATCGATGCTTCGTTACAACGTTGACAACATTCATGTTTTTGTGCTTACGATCTTGACCTTGTTTGACCTTGCTTTGACCCATATATGTGAATAGCTCCGCCTTCGTTGTTGCTGCCTAGCCATGGCATCGAATGACTGCTTTTATTTTGAAACCGGGTGCTTATGTAGTTCCGGATGACTCGTACTTGATTTTTTCTTTGCTTTTATTGTGAAATTTGTCCAGCATGTTTCATTCCATGATTTGTAGTGTCTAACTTTATCCTTCATATAATTGCCATAAATGTAATGTACTGTATTGCACAATGATGCCACATACTGCACACTTTGTTTTTTTAGTGTAACATTTTTATTTTGTCGTAGTACATCTCAGCACTTTGCTTTAAACCTTTGTTCATTTTTACGTAATCCTCCCTCACACATGTGACGAGAATTTAGTTTTGCTGTGTGTCCGCAGTCACTGACAGGTCAACTCCTCGCATCTCCGTGACGAAACAGTATGGGAATTACAAAGGAAACTACTATTGGGATTATTGTGCTTATTTTTCCTTTATGTGTACCAAATAATCCCTTAAAATACTCTGTACATTAACAATAAAATCTTACACTACATGTTTTGTACTCATGTTTCACTGAAACTACATTTTGAATCTGGGTAATTAGTGTCATTTACTGAACAGAATAGGGTCCAGTGACGTCATCGTGGTGTACAATAGTGACTAAACATTGCCCTCTTGTTGTCACCATGAGTAACTACATCTCAACATTTACTGGAAACATTTACTGGATGAATGCATGGGCAAACATTTATATTGATAAAGACCGGCCCATGATTGCAGTACCCAATCACGACCACTAGGGGATCATAAATATACAGTTGGTAATAGCATAACATTAAATAGGAGACTCCATAATGAAATCAAAACAAATATAGTAACGATACAAGTAATAGTAAATATGTCCCCACCATACCCACTAGACGCTTGTGTGACGTCACGAACAACTTCCTCATTTGATATGTGATATCACAGGGCGCTATTTTCTTCGTCGCGCCCTTTAAATCGATCTATACCCACGTGACCTCAGCACCGAGGAGTGGCCTTTAACCCTGACACACAGCCCTTGCGGCGTGAAACACAAAACTGCCGTGAAAACAACAGTAAAGACACCAAAAACAGTAGCAGGAAGCTACAGTCGCTCTCCGCTGACGTCATCATTGCGCGACACCGCTGTAGTCTTAGCCCTGGGGCTGTTTGACTGCTGCCTGGCGGCGGCTGCTGACATGATTAATCGTTTGCGGGTGTTTCCTGTTCAACACGCCGCCCTCCCGACGCCATATGTGGGTCACCGTCTGACGGAGGAACCGCTGCTGATACCGGGAGTCACTTCCTGTCTGTGACGGGACAGTTGTGCCCGTCTCCCCGCATGCCGTCAGTCTGAGTGAGGCGGTGTGACAGAGAGGATGAAGAAGTTAGCTCCGGGAGCTTTACACTGTCACGATGTTGTTGT
>JAFBJT010106189.1:48709-64202 GCA_016785325.1 Chascanopsetta lugubris
CAAAGTTGATTTAAAGTTTAAATACGAGCGTCAGACTGCGAAATTTTAAAATGCACGACTTGTCTCCACCATACAAGAGCCTATAATCCCCACCACCACCCTGTACCCATGCAGCCCACGGTGGAATAGAGACGTTCTCTACGGATCATTCATAAAGCGGACGGTATCTAACGATCCTCATAATGTCTCTCAGCTTCACAATAGCGAGGCATCAGACCGGAGATGGGAGGGGAGCGGAGGGGAGCGGAGGGGAGGAGGGGGGGGGGAGAGAAAGGGTGACAAGCGTCTCTACATAGAGGTCGAGCAAAGACATGGGAGGTCACGACTTTTCCCCCAATGCCTCTTTTAAAACGAACGCATCCAGAGGCAACCTTTTAAGTCTCCTCTTCGGTCTGCAAGCGCGTAATACCGGCGAATTCCCACCTGCAAACTCATGGATGTATTGCAACCCGACTGGATACGTGCGTAAAGGCGCTTTTTACGCGCGTTTCAGCCGCCTGGAAATACATTGTCGCCTGTTCCAACACACACACACACACGGGGGAAAAAAACCTGCTCCTGACGAGATACAAGGCATAAAGAGAATAATACTATCGCGTATAAAAATGGATGAAAGTTTGAGCGTACCTTCTGTGGAACTGGAGCCGGAGAGAGTCACCGGAGCAGCACAAAGAAGTTGATTCGGCCGAGTCGCTTCAGCCGCACTTGCATCTGGCAGCGCTGTGCTCCGGCCGTAGGGGAGACACGCCTCCTGTTGGACGGCAGGACTCACTGCTCACAGCAACTGAGTGGGTAGGACTCAGGGAAGGGAGAGAGGGAAGGAAGGAGGGAGGAAGGGAGGGAGGGGGCAGGAAGAGAAGCGGCACCCCGGACCAAAGGGGGGGAATCACCGACACCGTGCGCAGCTTTCCCGGTGCAAGGGGCTGGGAGGCAGCGCGGAGCGAGGCGTGATGTGAGGCTTTGGAGCGCACGGAGAACGAAGAGACCTGCTCCTGATTCTGTCGGTCAGTGAGAGAGAATGTATCCTATGCAAATAATTGTAGCGCAGTAGATCATTGTCTCACTCGAATGATGATTTAAAAGGATCACTCGGTCAGTCAGAGGTTTATTACAATGTGAGCAACGTGCATGTTGTTTTCTTTTTCTTTCTCACGGTCGAATCAAACCTTTAGTTGAAGGTGAAAGTAAAATGTGGTCGAAATGTTAAGTGGTTCAATCGACCAAAATATTATACAAGAGACATTCATCCACAGTTATGGTGAACACAGCAAATGAATTAGATTTGTCAATGTCTGTTTCTTTGTCAAATACATCTGCAAGACATCATGTGCAAAACATGCAGATGATTTGAAATGTCGGTACTCTCAACCCCATGGTGCATCAATAGAATAATATAAGAATAGAAATGTAAAAATATGAAAAGTTACGAAAAAGCTGAGCTAAAATCATCCAACTTAAGTATAAAAGATAAAAGAGACATGGTTAAATAACAAGACATGAGGCACATAACAGATTGAGAGTTGTAGGTATGACCTGAGAAAATACAAGACAGTGCAAATAATGTAAATATATACATACACACACACACACATATATATATATATATATATATATATATATATGTGTGTGTGTGTGTGTGTGTGTGTGCAAATCACCCATGTCACTTGTTCACATTGTGCTGTTTTAGAGGCTTGGTGGTAAAATCTATTCACTCATTTGTTTGAAAGCCAATCATTAATTTCTGCATCAACATCAAGTGGTGGGCTCGCCAAACACAAACAAAAGCAAAACAAAAAAACATGTACAGTACGTCACTCAGGTCCATTGTATGAAAATTGAGTCAAATCTCATTTTGTTTATAAAACTGATGAGAAATGGAAATTTCGAGTGTATGTAATGTGGCTGACAAGTCATTGATCAAACACTGCTCAAAGACCCATCTTTACTCTCAAGACTGAGATAATCCATATGTATACAGCACAGCATCCTATTATGGATTTTGACAGTCAATCAAAATTGACAGCTTGTAATTTGAATTGGACATTACATTTCAACCCGATGATGTCACAATTTTTTAAACAAGTGAAAACAAGCGAGGCTATAAACAAACCAGTTCTATGAATTGAAAGCAATGGTCAAAGGTTTGGTGCTTAATTATATCAAAAATATAAAGTAGGTTTACACTACACTGTTGACTCTATCCCCTATTTATGGCAACTATTTCAAAACACAAGTAAATGACATGTTCAAAAACTGTCATTAAAAATCATTTTACAAACTAATACAAATGTTGTTAAACTGAGCTTTAGATGAAACTTTTGGCCAAAGTGTCCTTTTTTTTCTTTGTAAAAGCAAAATGAAATTTGAAGGTTGAATACAAATAAAAGTTACGTAATTAACTATTCTGATTTGTTGATGGGAAACCTTCTCTTTATTGTACATGTGATCTCTTTCTCTTCGTCAATAAGTCAATGAGAGAAATTCAAATGATCCAACATCTGACATCATAAGTAAAGGTGCTGTGTGTAGAATTTAGAGATATCTTCTGGTAAAGTGCATGTTGCAGCTGAACACATAACCCTTCCACTTTAAGCATATCGCAAGGTGAGACCTCCGGCCTCTGTGCTCAGGATCTGCTCCTAAAAAATAAAGGGTTCATTTTTGGGTAATGAAAAAACAACAAACACCTTAACATATACACATAAAAACAAATGTATAATTATTCCGCACTCAACATAAATCTTAAACACTGGAACTTTTAGTCCACACATCTTCTGTAGTTTCAGTTTGGTCTTGCACCGATCAATCAAATGAATCTTTGGCACAAGCTGTCGTACTCAAAAGAAAATGTACATTTCAATCCCTGGTGTGAGTTTTTGTGAACTGAAATAATGTGAATGAATGAAAAAAGGGGCAGTTGTACAGGTTTTGTTTTATCACCACCCAAACTGTACCAGTGCTGCTCCAAAAGTCAGTGAGACCCTTAAGAGACACCAGACACACATCATTAAGCCTGTGATGCATCGGCACAATGTGCTCTCACATGTTGAATCTATCAATTTGCTTCTGAAACTTTAACAGGCACGTTTCATCTGGCACCTGGTTTTGATATTCATTCTCTCTGCAACTTTTTCTGCAGACCTCTAGACTAATTATAAAAAGGATGAATAGACAGAAAGTCAAATGTATTCTGAAGAAAATGAGTTCATTTCTCTTACGTGGCTGTGACCCAGGCTTTGGGCCAGACTCAGGCCAAATCAAGGGAAAATTCATTCTATTCCCACCAATTTATTCTCTGTGGTAATAAACACTGTGAATGTCCTTCTTGCATAATCAAAGGTCAATCAGCACATCAAATAACACACAAACCTGGTCCCTTGGGCTGTGAGAAGAAACAGCCACTCCTGGTCTTGCACAGCATGGGGAAAAAGAGGATCAGTGCAGTCATGAAACCACATTCCAAAGACTCCACTTATCAGATTTATATGCCTGTGAAACTTTAAATCCACAAATATGAATACTCTGGTAATCTATGGTTAAATGGCTCACAAATGATACAATATTAATCATCAGCCTTTTTAAGCCGATAGTTTGAACTATGCTCTAGGACCAGAGGAAACCAAAATCCCAATTACAGATTATTTGCCTCTATGTTATGATGGAGCCACACTGGCACGTATGGTCCAAGCAAGAACGACTGAACTTCGTTCATTCAGAAATCCTGTTCACGTAATATTTGGTGTTAGCCATTCGACAGTATCTTGACAACATGTGAGATAATGTCTTTTAATTCAATTCTGGCCCTTGATGTGAAACAAGAGAACTCAGTTCCCAAGCTCTGCGCAATCCCCCCTTTTTACCAATTCGAGCACCATATATTTACCTTGTAAAGATGAAAAGGCTCGATGTTTTTTTCCGCAGTTCTCCTCTTTTGTTTCAACATATCGAGTCAATCAGAAGGAAGGATCAGGAAAAAGTGGGTACAAAGAGAGGCCATCAGACAGAACTAACTGCAACATGATATACCACTGAGTGGTGAATGAGCACATCCCCGCAGTGATGGAGGCCTGATCTTAGAGTGCAGTGTGGAGCTAAAATGAAAGGGATCTTTGATCACTTCCCCTCCCCTTCTCCTCACTCTGTGTGTGTGAGTGTGTGTGTGTGTGTAGCTATAAGAGGGGCTGCAGAAAGGGAAAAGATTGCAAAACTAAGATCAAATAAGATAGGCAATGATAAGATAAAATAAGATAAGATAAGATATCTCAAGATGAGATCATGTTAACTCAAGCTAAAATGTGAATTTAATATACAATCAAATAAGATAAAACAATACAAGGCCCAAAAACAAAGTGAAAAAAATCCAAGCCCTCGATTTACTGATCTAAATATGAGTGAAAGATGTAAACCGTTAACTGTTGCTTGTTAAGTGAAATAGTTAAAACATTTACTTTTCAGCATTTAAGCAGTTATTGATCCGTAAATGAACGTAAACAAACCATAAATGAGACAGGTATAGTTGAAACGATGGAAGCCAAACGAGGCCAAAGTGAAATGTCCTTTATTTTGGTTTGAAATTGAATGGACAAATTTGGATCAAATAAGTAAATAATGAGGAGTGACTGGATGTTTTGGTCGCTTTGGTTGAATTTATAAACCACTTTCACACATTCATTATCTTATCCTTTGCTTTGTTGCAGATGTGCTGAAGCCCATCAGCTCAGTCGCTGTGCAAATTGGACAGGTCTATCACAGAGCTGCCGCAGAGAGACAGAGCACCACATTCACACCAACAGGCAATTAAGAGTGACCACTTCACTTTGGCTACATGTCAATGTACTGGGAAAGGACACCAGAGCGCCCACATTATTCAACTATAGTCTCATGCAGGGCAGCGTAATAATATGGAGCATTAATGAGAGATTTGTACTTGTTGTAAATTGGGGTACCAGCTCCTAATGAAGCCAATTTAGATATTTAATCAGTCTTTACCCCTAAGCCCCGAATTCTCAACTCAATAGATCTCAGTTCTCCGTGTCAAAGAAACAAATATGCAACAACTTGAAGGTGCAGTGTGTCACCTTTAAAAATATTTCAAAACAATTTCTAACTGATAATTTCATGAATTTATGATTACGTCAATGTTTTCCCCCCCCCCATTGCCCTTAAATGAGCCCATTAATGTATTTACATGGGGAGCGGGTCCTCTACATGGACGCCGCCATGTTTTTACAGGTGTCAAAGTGGACATACTTAACATGTTTTTAGTTTTAATGACAACTGAGGTTGTCCACCCCTGGTGGCCCAGTCCACACTGTGAACAAAGTCCTGGCCAGACGTCGATGTGAGAATGAGTACCTAGAGGACTGGGAGGGGTATGGGCCAGAGGAGCGTCCAGGTGTTAGGATCCGCTCTTCATTCACAGGGCTGTGGTGTGGACATGCTGGCCTCTGTCCAAATTCTCACTTTAAAGGGGAGGGGCTTGTTCTGTTCCTGAATCTGAGTCATATTTCCTCTGCACTGTAATTCTCATTTCCTAAATCCTTACTTCCCCTTGCAAGTTTTCCCCCACCATTTTTACTTATCTTGTCATTTGACCTGAACCTTGTGACAAACTCCATATAACGGTCAAGGACTGGTGTTAAAAGAGTGGGGATTCATCATTGGAGCTTTAAAATCCAGCACATTCCAAAACAAAATGAGTTCTCCTTTACAGGTTCACACAACTATTAGAATGAACACAAAGATTTCGCCTCACCACTCGGCATTAGTAAGAAAGTTTTCATCAGCGATTGGACTAGCATTTACTAAAACCCGATGTGAAGGGCTGTCACATGAGGCAGGCGACCCAAGTCACCTCAGAAACACTACAGAGACCTATGCAGTACTAGACTCCAAAGATCTGAGACATAAACCTAATCAATAAATTGCTATGACTCTTTTATGAAAGTTGAAATCTCAGTTTTTATGTCAGAGCGAAATGTTGCCGGTGGATGTTGAGATACCGAGTCAGCCGGACAAACGCTCTCGTCGCCGTGCATTTGCAGCCCAGCTCTGATTGTGCCCGGTCACAGCTGCAGTCACTGGTGCCCTTCTCTCCGGCTGTCACCATGACGATCCCGTGTCAAACTTAAAAGGGGTCATTTTAAAATGTATTCTGTAACACACAGAATCAGTCCTGACCTCTGCTTTCAGAATTGTGGGATCTTCACACTAAGTTATGGCTTCCTCTGCATAGACTCACCAAAGGAACATAATAAGCACTTAAAGGTAGGGTTTGTAATCCTGGAAAAGCTAGATAAGAGCACGGCGCACCAGGAACAGTTGCAACAGCCATATTCTACCCAACATCCATCAGCCCCTCTTCCACCTGCAAGATACACAAACAGGTACACCTGCAGTTATCGCACTCGTCCTGAAGGGGGAACTTCCTATTACTGAGTCATGACTCTCCGTAGTTTTCTGTTCATCCAGGCAAAGTGTAGCAGGATGTTCTCCTCAGAGACACAATTATAACAGCCTCAAATAATCCAGAGGATCAGCTGCTATTGCAGTATCAACACAGGAGGAGACGCAGGCACGACCGTGGTCGTGATGCTAAAATCCCAAGTGTAAGTTCCGGCAGCTTCTCTCTGTATTTCTGCATGGGACCGTAATGCCAGAGGCATGTGGATATCTGTGTCCATCCATGTAGAAATCCGTGTTGAAGAGTGTGTGTTTCATCTCCTACTTCCTACATAATAGGTATTCAATCCCTCCCCCCCGATGTGGCATAACTACTGTGTTGGAAAAGCCATTTCCTGCACGGCATGACCAAGGCTAAGGACTCGAACTTTGCAAAGGAATTCCTGCTGCATTCGCCACCATTGAGTCTCTGCAGAAGGAAACACAAAGGGGACAACAGAAGAATGCACATAATGCTTTGACTTGTTCAGTTCACTCCTCGAAGGGACAACAGACGCATGGTGTGAACATTTGTGTGAATGGCAGCGAAGCACTTTGGGAAGTCATTGAGACAACAAAAGCTGGATAAAAGAGATAATCTAGGATT
This sequence comes from Chascanopsetta lugubris, assembly GCA_016785325.1. Taxonomy (NCBI): domain Eukaryota; kingdom Metazoa; phylum Chordata; class Actinopteri; order Pleuronectiformes; family Bothidae; genus Chascanopsetta; species Chascanopsetta lugubris. The sequence continues at coordinate 55,758 of JAFBJT010106189.1, forward strand.
CATTGGAATATGATGGTTGTATTTTGGGTTTTTGTTTGATAAATAAAAGACGTAAAGATCAACTGGTCAATCCAAAGTTCCATTAGTAGCACTATCATCTCCAGGTATAGTGTGTCTTAGATCTGATAACTGCACATTTATTCTGCAAATCCCCCATTCAGCCACATAGGGTGGTACATCAAGTAGATTCAAAGCAGGTAAACGTGTGTAATGTTATTGACTGAAAACATAAATGTACAGTGTGGGACAAGTTTTCTGTTTAACCCCCGTCCCTCCAACCTCCTGGGTCCTCCAGTGATCCTCAGTGTGCAAAAGTACGAAAGGTGCTGCTGATACGTTTGCCCAACGAACTTCAGATTTTGCCCTCATCTGTAAACAATATTGTTTTTGAACCTATAAGCAGACACTGTTTTTTGTTTTGTTTTTTTAGAGAGAACGAACATTGCCAAAGGTCAAACTTGATTTTCTAAACAAATGGCCCCACTCTAACAGTTTCCACCATTCAGCTTTGGTTGAACTGCTACAAAATCGTGTTGGAAAATCTAATTTACAGGTGTCCTATCAGGTGTGAGCTTGGGCTTTGGTTGAGCCATTTAAGGAGAGACTGCTGCTACCGACACTGCTCTTTGTCTTGGCTGTTTGTTTGTGTTGATTGTTGCATTGAGAAGTGAAACTTTAGAAGTGCAGGCAAACAAATACTTGCAGTGAGAAGCTCCAAGATAATGTTCCTCCTCCACCTCACTTTGCCTGGGTATTACCAAGCAGAAGATGAGCAAAGCTGGGTCTGTTTCCTCCGGAGAAGACGAAGTATTTACAGAGGTTTCCTTTTTGTCTCTATAGATCACAGTTGTTTTCTCGTGCTCTTCGAGTTCAGCACAAATCCATTTGCTTGGCCCCGGATGTCTTTTCTTCTCTTGACAAATACTGAGGTTGTTGTACTTGGGAGAACACAGAGTTTCTGTCCTTACATGCACTTGAAACATGGAACTTTATGAAAACAAGAGTCATGTTTGAACTATGTTCAAAGGATTCAGATCACAACTTGGAAAGTTACAGTAAAGGGTATAAATTAATTCAGTTCAGTTTGATGTCTAAATTTTGCTCAAGAGCAAATTTTCACTATATTTACTTTGGGTTACTGAAGGGAGATGTACACTGAATTATGAGGAGCTGTGACTCCAAGATCCTACCCATACACTCATTCTATTTGTATTTGTATTTTGCATTTCTCAATTTACAATTATGAAACCTAGTGTGTGAATAAATGGATAATTGTGATCTAACCCATACTATCTGTGGGTAAAAGTGAGCCTCTAAAATATAAAAGATTCACAATATAATGGGCAATCCCTTCATATCTGTATGATTACGACACACATGATACTCATCAAATGTAAATTTACTTTTAAATTCATCTCTAATTATTATATCGCTAATCAATTCTCAGGCTTCTATTTTCTTGCTGAGTCACTTTTCCATAAATACATAGAGTACAATGTTTTGCATGGGCCCCTGTGCACCACAAAACCTATCTGTACATTTTGGTGCGCATCATGGCATTAAACCATGTCCAACTTAAAGGTGCAGCTTGTAAGATTTGGTGACATTTTCTGAGCAACCGTAAAAAATGACGGTGCAATGCAGCTTCCCCCATAGAGAGGACCTGCCCCAAGCAACAAGATGAAGGGGGTATTCAACGGGGCAACTTCTTCATGTAATTATACGATGAGAAAGAGTCTGTATTATCATTTTATATTCCACTGCCATGAGAAATGGAAATAAATAAATAAGCCAAGTTGACCATTAATGACTAACTGAAGAGTCTTGGCTTGTTGACCGTCCACGGTCTAATGCTATTTGTATCCCATTGTAGTAAATATGATCTGTGCAGATGTAACCCTGACAACATGCTCCAAACACAGTATTCTACCCGTACTTACATATGGTGCAATCAAAACACCAGTGTTTTACTTTGCAAGATTCATGGCACAGAGAAAAGATTCACTTGGAGTTAATGACATTCAGACCCTTCCAGACAAATTGCTCTCTCTGGCTGTCTCTCTCCTTTTCAATTCTGTCTCTTATGGTATCGAAGTTGGTCGGTAATGTGGCCTGGAACAGCGAGTTGTTGATTGCACAACAAGGACCTGAACATCCACAGTTGGAGAAATGATTGCCAAATAGAAAATCTTGTGGAAAGGCTGGCTCTGCCCCCCAGCTCACTCTCACCCTCACCATACACAACATCAACAACACCTCGGCTCTTTTCGCCAAAATAGTCATGTGGATTGCAGGTCTTGGAAATACCCAGTTTTTGTGCAACACATGTTTACAGGGGGATTGTTTCATGTCATCTGAAGCACACAACACTCTAATTAAATGGAAATCCAGCAGGGACAATAGACAAATATATGACAGTTTGGAAGTTGAATTTTCACCTGATGAGTCGCTGCCACAAATGTAACAAACGCTCTCCGGCAGCATGTCAAGTCTTCTGTCTGTGCTCCTTTACTTTAAATAGAGACCTGCACTGAGTGTTTTTACCGTCATATGTTGTGATTTCTTATCATTTCTTTGACATTTTTTGGAGAGTTCTGGAATATTTATTTATTCTGAAAGTTTAAAGATGCATATTATTATGCAGATTATACCGTCTCTTTGCTAGTCTTATCATTTCCTTACAGCTGTACATATTTTACTTACATTAGATTCCTGGCCTTTTATTATTGTTGTTGTTGTTGTTGTTGTTGTTGTTGTTGTTGTTATCTAGTCTCCTCTTGCTTGATAATAAGCATCACTTTTGCTTAAAGGTGCAGTGTGTAAGATTTGGTGACGTTATGGTGAGGTTGCATGTACTATCAATCACCTCACCCTCACCCTTCTGAACATGCAGGAGAACCTATGGACCTCAAAAGATGTTTAGTATGTCCACTCTAGGCAACTGTAAAAACATGGCGACCCCCATAGAGAGGACACACGCCTCATAAATTATACGTTAATGGGCTCATTAGAGGGTAATGGAAACAAAAATACATTCAGGTGATTATGAAAATGTTAGCTTGTAATTGTTGTATATTTTTTTTCTGCCAATAGTAGTGTCAGAAATTACCAAAATCATACACACTGCACCTTTAAAGAAACAAGTATAACCAATGCCTTCCATTACATTTCAAGTCCAGAGAGCTGACAGAGCAAAATTCTGCAGGCAGATATGCTATGATAATGTCAAGCTTTTTATACTCTCACTCTTCAGTATCTCAAAATACATGTGCCATTGTATTTAAAGGTACAGTGAGAAAGATTTGGTGACATATACTGGTGAAGTTGCATATTCACCATCACCTCACCCTCACCATTTGAGCATGCAGGTGAACCTATGGTTAACCTCAGTTGTCATTAAAGCTCAAAAGTACGTCCACTCTGGGCTACTGCAAAAACATGGCGGCCCCAACAGGGTGGACCTGCTCCTAAAGGGGTCATTTGAAGGTTATGTAAAAAGCAAGACATACATTGGGGGGTGATTATACATTTGTAAAAAGAAATGCCTATATATAATTATTTTCTAATTGCATTTCTATGAATAGAAGTGACTGAAATCGTACACACTGCACCTTTGAGGCAATTCATGGATTGTACAGACTACCCACAGCAAGTGTTAAAACAATGCACTGATTTGACTTTCCCAGCCGGGCTGTTGTCAAGCACAGTGCTCATTCATGTTTCATGTCGGAGTGTAGCAACCCACATACTCTGGCATCTCGGAGCCAGGAGAGGTCAGGAAGCCGGCCGGGGATGCCTTAGCCCAGTTGCTTGCTGATTACCAATTACTGCTGTGCTCTCCAGTGGAGGCTCAAGCTGAGCAACCGGCTCCATCCTAATGGGCCACTGCTATGCGCTTGACGTCAACTTTCTAAATACCAGTGCAGATCAACCAAACAGCTGCAGCTTTGTCCCTGGCTCACATTATTGAACAGCCACGGGTTGAGGGGAAAAAAAGAGTGAGGGAATAGAGAGAGAGAGGGAGAGAGAGAGGCATGGAGGGAGAGAGAGTGGGGATGAGCGTGGACAGGTGGGAAAAGGTTAGAGGGAGAGAGAGAGAGAGAGAGAAGGAATAAAGAGAACGCTGGCATTAGCTACCATCGTTACCTGCCTTCATTTGCACCCTACTCTTGTCTCTCATTTGTGCGAAATCAAAGGTTTTTTTCTTTCTGATTTATAATTAGCCAACCTTGACATTAATTAGAAATGCTCTGTGTGCACAATGCCAAAAAGCGGCACCAGGCATTGAAAGCTGCAGAGCTTTGAAATCACCTGAAGAAGGACTGTTAATCTGCCCCGATGGTCACGTCATCAAATAATAGTCCATACTTTCTGTCTGGTCTAAACCAAGCTCTGCCAGACAGGTTTGGTACAGCTGTGAAAACCAGACTCAACTGTGCTCCCATCACCTTATTTAGCAAAGTGTTAAAAAAAACATATTTATGTGGTGTTTTCATCGGTCCCTGGGTTGACACAGACCTTTTCAGTGACCTACTTGGTAAAGAGGAAGTTATTAGCCTCAACAACATGCACAGGAGTGTGCACCATCTTCTTCTACCGTTTCCCAACACGCACCAGGGAAATGATGTTTATTTATCATAACTTTGATGTAAAAAGGAAAGCCGGGGGGTATTTGGCTAGCTGGAGCGGTGAGTCAGGTACAGCGACTCTGGGGGCCCGTTGCAGCTGCGCTGGTACGAAGAATGAAGTCAGCAGGCGGACCGTGTGTCGATAGTGAGCACAACACCTCTGTTTCTCTGTCTTATTTTGTCCTTTTATCAACGTGCTGATGTGGGGCTCACACATAACACGGACACGCAAGGACACTGCGGAGGAGCCGCCCTGGGACGACACCGGGAGGAATGAGCAAAGGAAAGCGTTTACCTGGTCCAAGTGGCTGAAAGAGAGAGCTTAAAGGACACTCAGGCGAGAGGCACGGTTTATTTAGGCGGAAAAGTCCAAATGCAGAGTAGGGATGAGAGGAAAGCAGAGAGAGGAGTAAAAACTCGATTGAACGGTCGATGCAATCCCACCTTACATTATATGAAGTCATGTTTAATTCAGGCCTGTGCAGCAATGAAGCCGGGCTACGTTTCAGAGGAGGAGAGGAGGAGAGGAGGAGGAGGCTTGCCCTTAGTAATTGGGATGTCATCTGGTGCTTTCCGCTCATCTTGAGTGTTAGTTTATCAGAGTATATTCTTAAGAGTCAACTCTGAGGTAAAGTGTGTAAGAGTTCATAAGGGTCAATCATAGAGTTGATACTAGAGTTCTAGACCTAGATAATTATGAGTACTAGAGTAACTTATAATTACTTTTCTCTGGTTAAATAATCATGTTTAAAGCTGAGAATTGTTTGTAATTGTGTAACCACAGATTGAGCAATTTACTATATCCACATCAGAGCAGGTACTTTTCCATGGAGGCTGCAGTTTTGTTCACGACTTAGAATCTTAAAAGTGCAGTGTGTAAGATTTGGTGACATCTAGAGGTGAAGTTGCATTTTGTATCCATCACCTCACCCTCACCCTTCTGAGCGTGCAGGAGAAGCTATGGTAGACTTCAGTTGTTAGAACTCAAAGAAATATTTAGTAAATCCACTTTTTCTACCGTAAAAACATGGCGGCCCCTGTAGAGAGGACCCGCCTCCTCATGGAAATATACATGAATGGGCACATTTAAGGGTAATGGGGGGGAAAGAAACCTTTACGTGATTATAAATTCATGAAAATGGCAGTATGTAATTGTTTTGTAATATTTTTAGAAGAGACAATAATGACCAAAATCATACACACTGCACCTTTAAGATCAGGAGGGGATTTCCCCCGGGCATCCCCTCTGACAAATTTACCCCCTGACCATAGTCATGGTATTCTCCATGCGATGAGCATGGCAGTGCCATGTGTTTGCCAGACAGCATCTTTAGAGTTCTGCTCAAATAGTTCAATCCACTTATCTCGTTAGATGTGTAAATCTTTTCCCACTCATTCTCCAATATTTTAGATGTCAATTAGCAAACTCCAAACTGGCTAAAACTGTGTTGGATATGTATTCATCAATGTAGATGAATTTGCCCACAGGCCTGAGGTCCCGGTCCTCAATCACAGTGAAAAAACTGAAATTAAAGCAAAAAAAAGAGTCTGATATGTTGTATGATTGCGCAGTCCTCTGCCAATTAGGCCCAGGACTTCTGCCTCGAGCATCGATTTGCCTTGAGGCTCACAAACACTCTCACCCCAGTGGCAACATGTAATGGACAGCAAATGTGCAAAAAGTTTGTGCCGGGCCATCAAAAGGTGAATTCATCCATAATTTATATCAAAGCAGTACCATAGTCCAAAGTTAAAGTTTAGATTTTCTTGAAGGTTTTACCAAAGCTGCATCAAGGGAATTAGACTTTTTAAATCTGAGATCAGCTCCAAATGTGAACATCTTTAAATGCAGGCTAAAAGCATTTCTCCTTTCATGTGTGTATGATTTAGCTCTTTTAAAGCACTTTAGCTGCTAATTTCTACAAATTTGCCACAAGAATTTACACACATTTGGATCAAATATGAATCATATACAAGAAGCATTGTTTTCTTCTTCAAGGAGAATGAGGCAGTGGATGAAGTTTTTTTTAAATCATGTTTAATGTACAATATTATTTTATTTGTTCATCATATAGGTTACAAACAACAAGCTCTACATTTTGTCAATAGAAAGCAAATTATTTATTCCGTCATATTAGATATTTGATAAACATTTGAATTTTCGAGATATCACCTAAATCTCATCTTTTTTTTTACCAGGTAGTTTAGTCATTTAAGAGCCAGTGATACTGCAACAGGGCCTGGTGGGATTTGAACCAGTGTCCTTTGCTTCCAAAGGTGACTGCTATAACCACTGACCCACTGTCACCCTTAAAAAGACATACATCAGTCAGTTTTTCTTTTCACAGCCAATTTCTGACTCATCATTCTCTATTTGTTTGTTCACAAATGCTGTAGACATAAATTCCATTTGGCCCAGCCCTCTTGTTTTCCAAACAGTTTAGGTTCATATTACTTTGTCATTGCCTGTGGGAATGTCATCCACGGAATAATCACTTGAAACCTGGTTTATGTTGGATGTAGCGATATCAGGGATGACAAGCCAAACATGAGAAATTCATATAAATAAAACTCAAAGTGATTCATCGCACTTTGAAGCTGTGCCCTTTAGTGAAGTCTTGGGGATATGTGTGTGTGTGTGTGTGTGTGTGTGTGTGTGTGTGTGTGTGTGGTGTGTGTGTGTGCGTGTGTGTGTGTGCGTGTGTGTCTGCGTGGGCATTGTTCTTGTGTTTAAGGGGCACAGAGATGGTAAAAGGAAATTTGAGTGAAGTATTCTGTCAGTCTGTCTTACTGCTGAAGCAAAGCTCTCCTGCGGCATTGCTAGAGTTCAATGGACACTGTTCGTGCATAAATATAGTGAGGTGTGTGCGTGTGTGTGTGCCTGCTTTTAACTTTGCCGTGTAGAAAAATGTAATCTGAAAAGTCCAAATAAAACGTTAAAGCGTACGTAATGGGAGTCTCAAACTCATTTCACCTCTGTTCCTGTGCACAATATGATGAACCCTTTTCATCGCACCAAAAACAAAACAGGACAATAACAGAAAACAAGAATGTCAGTCAATAGGCCAAAGAATGCCCCCTGGAATTTGCAGTGCTCAATGCATCCCTCAAAAAAAGCCTTTTTGTGTGTGAATGAAATCAGTGGTTTGACAAATAGACATTTGTAAATGTCAGCGCCGTGTCTCCTTCTGGTGTCAATCAAATGATATTATCAACACATAGAAGGTAAATATATACCTGAAACTGAAACTACTGTCTTTTCATTTACAGAGGATGCAAAGTAAGGTTCTTTTACAAGTGATTGTATCTGTAACATTGGAGTTGGATATTTGCAGGAATGTGGAAAGATTCGGAGCTGGGGATCATCTGTGGCAGGGTTCTCCGACTCATTTTCACCGAGGGCCACATCAGCACAATGGTTACTCTCACGGGACCGGTTTTCATTGTGGGACTAAATTTAATCGCCACTTGTCTTGGCCAGTTGTCTTCTGATTAGTGTCTTTGATCTGTTTTTGTCTTAGGAATGGAAACATTCTTTGATGCTCACCAAATTCATGTAATTGGACTGGCACTATTGCTTCAAATTTATATATATTTCAAAATGTATAAATAGTAGAAATTGACTTTATACATAGTTCTCCTTGACGTACAGGTATCGGTTTTGAATCGTCATACAGTCATCCAGTATAAATATTTAAAAGGTAGATATAGCTAATAACAGCAAGTGAAACTGTCATCTCAGTTTGAATCATATTTAAGATATTAGCTTCATCATACATTTGGGCAGTGTAATTTAGTCATTTACCCATTTGCTTTT
>JAFBJT010106189.1:65588-76854 GCA_016785325.1 Chascanopsetta lugubris
AGGGTGAGGTGATGGAGACAACATATAACATCACCTCTAGATGTCACCAAATCTTGCACACTGCACCTTTTAAAGTACTTTGTGTCCCTTAAAGTGTGTCTCTTAGTCTGTGTTGGAAAGATCACCTAAAAATTACAACTTTTGTGCATGGAGTTTGGTATGTAACTACACAAACACGGGCAGTAACGATGCAGCTGTAGCTGTCAGAGGAGTCTGTCTATTGGGGAAGTGGAGCTGATTATTTGTGTCACTTGGGTTTGTCATCTATAGAGACAAAGAGAGATATACCAGTGTGTGTACGAGGACACCAGAAGAACATGTCTCCTCCGCGGCTCACAGGTGCCCTGCGATCTTTCTCCCATGTCGGCAAGAAGGAATATCTCAGTGACCAGCCATACGATCTCAAGGTGAGACACTGAAGCTAACACCTGGAGCTTATATTAAGAATACCAAAAGAACAGGCATAACAACAACAGTCATTATCATCATCCTATCCATCCCACATACAAAGAATTTATTTAAATTTATATGACATTTGTAAGAAGAAGGAGCAACTACTGCAAAGTAAGATGCATCAGTACAATGTAAAGCCAATATTAAATTAAATAATAGAACAACATGTTATATGAATTAGTCTGATATCTGATGTCAGAATGACTGATATGCAAATGCACACACACACACACACACACACACACACATAAACATGCACACACACATCCATCCATCCATCCATCTATGTGTTTATCTGTTCACATTAATGTGCAAGTATGTGTCCCAAAAAGGTGCATTAATTAATTGGGGGGGGGGGGGTATATGTGCGATGTACAATGTGGAAGTTAGAGATCAAAACACGCTTTTTCTCTGATAGCGCCCTCTTGTAGTTGACAAGTATGAGTTTTATTGGCAGCTGCACAGTCCCAGCTCCCTCTGGCTCGGACCCCTAATAATGATACTGGTGTTTTCTGACTTGACAACCACTGATGTATATGATTTGTTGCTTTCATTACCTAGATTTAGTGGTCCTAACTTTTTTGTCTTAATTATAGCTGCAGGCTTGTATAGGTACCAATACATGTTTAGGAGTATGCTTTGGTGATGTGACTGGAATTCTGCCGCATACATGCTCCCATCTAGATGTCCGTTCTGCTCACTGCCTTAAAATGAAATCTCATTTATGTTTGTGTCTGATATTCCTGCTGTTGGCCAGCAAATTCTTAGGGATAGTTTGTAGAAATGGTAGAAACTATGAACAATTTAACTTTTTTCTATAGTAAGGATAGAAAGTTATTTGGGTCACTTTTTTTAGACTGAACCTGCCTTGAGTCAGAGACCTTAAAACTGAGCCCTGCCAAAACCCTGATTGCTTTCTTTTTGTTTACGTCTGAACTCGACCGCAGCATGATGTAGCTTGTTATGAACGAGGGGCAACCTCCAGTGCGTGTGGATGAATCACATAAGGAAGTGAAAAAAACCCCATAGACTCTCATGTTAAAATGGCCAACTTTAGACATGACATGTTTAAAGCCTGGTACAAACTACAATTTCGGTCTCAATCAGTCATGTTTCCCTGTGACAACTGTTCATCCCTAAGAAAATTCCATGCAAAAAAGTCTTCTTGACATGGCAATACTGAGTGAAGTAAAAAAAAACAAAAAAAAAAACAGAAAAGAGTTGCAGTTGGTATCAGCAGGTGGTGCTGTTAAGGGTGTTGGGTGCGCCCTAATACAATGGTAGGGGAAACACTGATCAAATACATCTTGTTTATTCCTGAAGTATTTTTTCATCCATCAGCTCCTATTCTTTCTTTACCTTTTTCATTTAATGCCAATTGTCCATCTGCTTTTAAGAGAGTGCAGAGGTGGTTGAAAGGGAAGATTCACTGTGGAAAATAAGGGGCAGATTCATTTTGGAGTTGAGCGTTTTAGTTGAGTATGAGTAAAGTACACACTAAAAATGTATCCACCACCATGTGTGAAAGGCACTGTGTGGAGGACGTGTTGACATCCTGTGCCAAAGTACCCTTCCAAGCAAATAGGAGGTGCCTTGGTAGCCTTCAGTTATCATTCTAAAGCAAAAGGGGTTTAAGAAGGGCTCATTCTAGGTTTATGGGAACAACAATTTATACATTCAGGAGATCATGCACAGTGATTGTTTTTTCAGTTTCTGACGGTTGTAAAGGGAATTGTTTCATGCCAGTCTGGCTCAGTGTAGGTTTAAGATGATAATTCTCCTGATTAATGGGTTTTCTTTAACTTCGTCAAAATGTGTTATTGTTTCAGGACACCTCACAGAAAGCAGATAGTACTGGGTTGATTCCTCAAATCTACAACATTATAATTATTTCATGTTACTGGACACATGGCACCAAGTCTTCACACAACAAAGCTGTTTGGCAATTACTGGAGCACTATGTAATCAGAAATACCTGAATACCTGTCCTGATTCTTAGATCAGTCAGTGCTATTATGTCTTTCCTGACCATTAATTTATTTGATCTCTCTGTGTGACTCATGCTAGACCAAACGTCTGAAGCGACAGGAGCTGTTTGCCAAAGAGGGCCTTGCTTGGCTGAAGATTGTCCATTTCTGCACCAAACATCAGGACAAAGCTAAGCAGCAAGTCGCCAGTCAGGAACTGAAGAGCTTCCTTCTAGCAGCCAAACAGATTGGTAATTACCTCCTCCGCCTCAAATCCATTGTCATTTCATTCAATCTAATTCCATGTGTTTGTGTCACATTGATTAGGACATCACAGAATGTCAACTATTTTTAGACTGCTTGTGTAAAAATGAGAATGCCACTCTCAGTAGCTGCTGAAAATAAACTTTTGCTTTTTTGTTTTAAGTTACAACAACCTGTTTGTACGTGTGCATCTCACTGAGAAAGTAAAGGACATCTTGACCCCTCTCTCCTCTCAAAAATTAATATGCAAATGACCAAATAACCTTTTTATACATCGAGAACTTGACGTGGAAACGTTCATATGAACACTTTTTGCTTGTTCACAAGCTTTATACATGATGCCCTAGGAATCGAACGAGCAATACTATATGAACCATTTACCATATTGGCTCCATTGGCTCCATTGAACTGGACAAACCATTGTAAAAGTAATTGCGGGGACAACCACCACAGCTTGAGCTCAACTACAAAATGTGTTTTTCTTAATTTGGGCGGATCGACTGACGAAAATAGTTAAACCATTTTAAGTGAAAACAAAGCTGTATGTCAAAGCTATTAAGATGTTTGGTGTGCATAGCCATTTTCTGGTACATCATTAACCTACTGATTTAATGAACCCCCTCCTGGAAATTACTTTCATATACAACTAAATTGCTTTCCCTGTTACATTGTGGTAGAACCATAATTGAAGGTTATATTATGTTCAAAGGCAAACTTTTTTTAATCTATTTTTATTTTCCCAAATAAATGAGCATAGTATTCCTCTTACTCAGTCACCCAGTCACTAGGAGGTGGTCGGGGGTAAATGCACCAGTGTTTCTCCTTGGTTCATCGCTTTTTATGATACTTAATATAACACATAAACAATTAATTTCCAACGTGCGCTCTCTGGCTGCTGGTTAGAGTGTGTTCACGTGCCTGTGCGCCCAGTGGAGCAGAGAAGAACTGTAAATGTGCGACAGTGTAGTGATAGAAATGACGTGTAGTTTGTTGAGTAAAAGAACAAAGTATAGACCTGTTCTATTTGAAAGATAACCTTAAAGGTACAATGTGTAAGATTGAAATTAAAATAATAAAGAAAAACAATTACCTACTGACATTTTCATACATTAATAATCACATCAATGTATGTATAATTTTTTTCCCCATTTCCCCTAAAAGTGCAGAGTGTAAGACATCTGTCATTTTTGTCACTTTTAAAAAGATTACAAAAACAACTACATACTGACATTTTCATGAATTTATAATCAGCTTAATATATTATTTTTTTCCATTTCCCTTAAATGAGCCCATCATTATATATTTACGTGAGGCGTGGGTCCTCTCTACGGAGGCTGCCATGTTTTTAATAATAACAGCCAATAACTCTAATAACAGCCAAGGCCTGCTGTAGGTTCTCCTGCATGCTCAGAAGGGTCAGGGTGTGGTGATGTAGACAACATGCAACTTTACCACAAGATGTCACCAAATCTTACACACTGCACCTTTAAAGTAATCTTGAGATATGTGCAAGAGGCCAAATACCTGTTTTTATTGGTCACAGTGACTTAAACCTGTGATCATTACTATAACAAAGTTGGTCATCGGCTGCCTGTGTTCACTCAGGATTTATGCGCAAGTTTCTGTGCACGTTCACATGAAAGAAGGCATTCAGTGCATCATTTGACATAACTTCCGCATAAAAAAGAACAAAAAACCACCTAGACCTGATTCTTGCCACCTAAATCAGTAAACACAAAAAACAGCTGACCTTAACTAGTCAATTATAGTACTCACATTAAAGACTATCATATGTTTGTGATTGCACTTTTCTGCTTTTGGTGGTAGTGATTTTTCTCTCCAATTCATCATTAAAGAGGAGCAGCGTGAGTTGTTGGATGCTCTCTGCTGATTAGCACTTGAATTTGCCCTCTGTCTATGTTAGTAGACCCAAATAAGAAGTTGCAGTTAAGCATACTCTTGAGAGGATGAAAGCAGCCATTCTGTTCTGCTGTGTGCAGCGACGAGTCAATCGCACCGGAGCGTTTTAATTGGTCTAAATCCTTCTCATCTGTTTTTGCTTTCTTCTGCCTCTCCAGCCCTCTTCACTTTACTCTCCCTCTGTCCCTATGACATTTTTTACCCTAATTGGACAATTACTCTATACTCCTTTTAGTTAAGGATCGTTGTGGCTGAGCTTGAACTGTTTGGATATCATTTAAATGAGTTGCAGGGAACTTTGGCATTGATCTCATGCAAGAGTCTTTACTTCTTAGATGAACAGTTGCTGATTCTTTTACAAAGCCATGAAAAACACAGATCAGCTGTGTGACCCACAGTTCTGTGGTTAAAATAGAAACCTAATAACCGTGATTGATACAAACGGATGCATTCAGTTAAGAAGAAACAGGAGGGATAGTTTACCTTGAGAAATAAATAGAAAGTGATTCAAATATGTGACGATATTTTAAGTTGCAAAGAGGCAGACTCAGTGGCTCATCACTCACTCTAGAAGGCACCTTTGTCTCTATAAAGCAATTAAGTGATGTCTTTATCGTGATGTTAAGTCTAGGATTTCTGAACAATCCAAAGAAAACTATGCTAAAATAACTACATAAAGATTGTTGAAAGAACTTTACCATCTGAAATCAGTTGAGACTGATAAGTCTGAGCTTCTGTAGGTCCCCTTTCATCTGTTCTCTACATTTATCATCCAGAATGTCGGATCCTGCAATCATTCCCATCCTATGCTCTCTACATTGACTTCCCATAAAATTCAGAATTCATTTCGATCTGAAGCACCTCATGTCCAGGAATCTCTGTAGATCCCTGACCTGCTTCTCCCTTGTAACACCAGTGGCACACAATGAGTAAACTAGGGATGTAGTTGTTGTCCATCATACTTAATGAACGCGAAATGTGCATGTGCATTTGAATCACTGTATGGACAATGGCAAATGTCCTTCCAACTTCTAACTTTCATCTGTTTCCTTATCCCTCGGCTACCATGCAGCTGGTGTGTGTCCAGAACACCGATCTAAATCCCTGTTCTATACAGTGTGCACACTTTGACTCTCATCAACAGACCATTCTAAAATAGAGCTCAAGTTTGGAAGAGACAAGCTTTTAAAAAATTGAACGACCATCTGATGGTGCCTTGAAAGTGTATCACAGCCTTATGAGGTTTTGAAATCCTCATGTTCACAATAACTGTTGTAGACATTCATTTAAAGATTGCTGTATCCATGCGAGTTTTAAAAGAAAAATTAATGTCGATTTTTGTATTTATCATCATTTAATCATATTACATTGAAATCACAACATTTCCTTAATAATCATGTTTTCTCTCACAGTGGGGGATGAACATGGTCAAGAGGCCATCGAAAGTGCTGCCGTCTTCTTGTTTGAGACCTTCCACAACAAAGACCATGTGGGCACAGAGGAGATCCGGAGCATCAGACAAATGTTTGGCCCCTTCCCATCAGCTGCGGCTGAAGCCTCCTGTGCCTCTGTGGCTCGGCTGGTGGCGTCAATCGGAGACTCCCAAGTTGAAGACTTCATTCAGACTCACACCTCCCATCATAACCCTCAACGTGGCTCCTCTTTCGGAAGGAACATTGCCTTTTCATATGATTGTTACACACTGGACCCACTAGACGGCCTGCCCTACTCGAATGTCGATGAGGAGGACATCAGCCGGGAATTTATCAACTTTCTAAACAGCCAGAATAGTGGGAGGAATGCCACCGGTGAGGAAGGGGCGTCCAGCTCGAGCAGAACCGCTGGCTCTGGGGATGGAGAAACCCTCAGATCAGAAGTGGAGAAATATCTGAACAGTGGCAACATGATCTCATCCAGTCCAGAGGAGCTATGCACATCCCTCTTTGAAATGCTGGCCTCCCAGAAGAGTGATGATGAGCTACAGAATGAGGTTTGTCATTCATTCACAATGACCAAAACTCCCTGTCTGATTCTTTTATTTGTGACTTCATCTCATGCATGTTTAAAGGTGCAGTGCATACGATCCATCACCTCACCCTCACCCTTCTGAGCATGCAGGAGAACCTGTGGTAGACTTCAGTAGTGATTAAAACTCAGAAGATGATTAGTATGTCCACTCTGGGCTACTGTTAAAACATGGCAGCCCCCATTGAGTGGACCTACTCCTGATGTAAATATACACGAATGGCTGCGTTTAATGGAATGGAAAACAGTTAATACATTTAGGTGATTATGAATTCACGAGAATGTCAGTATGTAATATAGTATGTAATATTTTTAGTGACTGAAGTCTTACACATTGCACGTTTTAATATACCAGATTATCTAATCCTTAAGTACTTTACTTTGCTGTAGCCCCCTTGGCTGCAATTACTATAAGGTTTCTGTTTAAGCTTTGCACGTATGGGTGAGGGTTGCTTCTCATCCCTCTGGTTTGTCTTGGTGATTTGCTTTGGGTCACTGTTGAGCTTAAACTGAACCATCTGTCAATTACCATAATTGCAGCCTGTTTTTTGGTAAGGTTCATGTACCTCACCTGCAGTGTTGAGGAATTAATGTTATGATGTAGTGGCCATTTTAAATGTTTGGGCTGTGGCGTATGTCTCCCTCTCAAAATGGTAAAAATGACCTGGGTTAACAGAGATGTGACACATTAAGACCAGCTGTTGGCCTAGAAGCTCTCTTCACCACACCAAGGAGTGCCACATCATGAATGTTCAGTTGTTGTGATAGATGTCACTAATGTTGATTTTTCTCGGCTGCTACACACCTCTCCTTGTCTGGTTATTCAATATGTCAATTCTGAACGACACATGTCCAAGTCTCATCAAACGAAACAGATAACAGTGCACATGTCAAGCGTGAAACTATTGCGTTTAAAAGGACCTTGAGATATGTGAGCCAGGGATGGATGAATAGAGTTAGTTAATAGACATACAGTATGCCTTTATTTGAGGCTTTGCATAAATGCTCTTGTAGCAGACGTATGGTCTTCTGCTGTTTCAATCTCTATTTTCCCTGACGTGTCTCCTTCCCCTCTTCAGGAAAAGATATTTGCCCATCCTAATTCCTATATGTCCCCTGCAGATCCTCTTATCAGAACTGAGGACATCAGCATTGCTCTGAGCATCACTGCATTTTTCCCATGACCATGCATTAATACAGATGTCCACCTTGCTTTGTCCGTCACAGTGTTTGAGATTGATATACAGTAAACTATGGTGGTGGAAACAGAAAAATGTCATTAGTATTTTAGTTCCATTTAGGGCAAAGGTGACCCATCCTCATTGATGAAGATACATGTATTTAACCCTAACCCTAACCACACTAACAACACTACATATTTCATATAAAGCTTCAGTCATTTTCAGTTTAATTCTATATTTTGACTTTACATAGATGTAAATTTCATGTATTAATTCTAAGGTTTATTGATCATTAATACACAGACTTTGTTTCAAATGAACTGAGAAAGAAAATAATGACTCGGTGGAAAATTAAAACAGTTTTAGTGAATTCTATCTGTCCTATCTATTGCTCTTTGTGAATCACCATTTCTAATCACATAGTCAACTGTCAGAAATAGAATGGGTTCGCATTTTGACAAACTTTCAGACATAGGAATCTCATGCACTGTGGAGTCTCTTCTTATTGGCTGCTGACAGCTCATACAGAAGACTTAACTGGTCTGCATAAAAGCTGCTTTTACTTGACATTGGGAGCAAAATCTGGTTAATACTGAAAGTTATTCCTTCAGATGAACTAAAGGGGTGCGTTCTAAATGGAATCATACTAGGTTTCATGTATTCTTATTCGTATTCCCAGGGATTGGTTTGTATCCTGCGTTGGACGATGTTCATAGATGATGAACACAAAAAACACTTGGGTACAACTGGTAGAAGACACAACTGGAAGGGTCTTTTTAGGTGGTATCTGGACATTCTGTGCAGTACTGATACCTTTGATATTGTGTTACACCCATTGATTCTGTCACCTTGACCTTCAGCAGCAGACCTTTTGGCCTAGAACCAGACATTGAATGTATGTCGTCATGGCTGTTTGATTCTTCATTTTTCATTCTTGGCCTTTACCTCCAGACCTTTTTAGACATATACAACTTTCTCCATTACCTTTGACCTTTATTGGAAATCAAGACTGTGTGGAAATATTAAAAAGTCAACATCGATACTTTACATAAGAGCAGAGATCTATCTTTTACAGTTCTGTTGTAGTCTTATACTCTAACATTGTGGAGAAGTGCAGTACTGAAATATAGACATGCATGTAGTGAATCTGTAGTTTTCTTAGTTGATGATACATATTGTCGCAGCTTTCTCTCAAAAATGTGACCTAAAGTAATTTAGTAGCTGTTTACCAATTTGTTCAACATTTTTGGAACTCGACTAAGGATCCAGAACCTTTTACCTTTTTCTCATGTCGATGAGCTCTAGTCACTGCTACTACAGAGCTCTGATAGTCTGTTAATAAGTTCAAATAGCGATTAGTGAATAGCGAATCTATTCTATACTTCCTAAGATCCTCATAGAATACATGTGGCAGCTATGGACACTTCTTGAAAGATATAAGTCGATAGAAAGATGTGATCAAGTTAATGAGTTTGTGTTTGGTGGATATGAATAATGAGCCCAAGTGCTCATTCACTATTATTGACAGCTGAGGGTGAAACAAAATTGTGATTTTTCTTTGTATAGATTTATAATTTTTATTGATGATGGCGCTAGTTGACGTGTGTTTCAGCATTCATGCTCTTGTGCATGTGTTGTTTTTGGCTATAGTCGCTGTTACCTGCAGCATGACAGCCATGGCTATGAAAAGTGATCTGTGGAAATACTGTGACAAAAAATTATTTGAAAAATGAATTGAAAACTTGTAGTGAAAGATATGTGCTTTTTGATTTGCATATGCCCTTAAGGAAAACCAAAAGGGACATATAACAGTCAGTACAACGTCACATGAATTCCTGTCAAAACAAACAAAAAAGTGACAAAAGAAGGCTTTTGCAAGCTACTGGCACAAAACTACTATCACAGAGGATAACTGCTATGAGCGTTGAAGATATGAACAGTAAGCAGGGTTTTCTGAGCTGGGTGTGCGGGTACGAGTCTGACGTACTTCAGTCTGACACCATCCTCTCTTATTTCTATTTATGGTCAACATATATATATATATATATATATATATCTTTTTTTCAAATTATCATTTATAATGGAATATTGAAACTACAGAAAATACCCATTCCAATGTACTTGTGATGTAGAAAATGATGGAAGATGGACAGCTTTTGGCTTTTTTAGCAATTATTTCTCCTCCACTGTCACTAAATTTGCAGATGGAGAAAGGTTTCTCTTTAAACCGTAAATTGCAGTGATCTGCTGATGACAATAAAGCCAATAGAAAGTCAGCACAATCTCCACTGTGTAATTTCCCATGCAAAATGGAATCCACAGAAAGCAAAGAAATGCACGACAGAGCTCATTGAGAATGTAATCATGACCTTAATGGATCTCATCATGTTGAAACCTACAGCTGTCACTTTTCATCCTGCACATGTAGATATGAGTTGGATCCATAATTCTCTACATTTTCACCTGTTTTCACTGTCTCCTTTATACTCCCAATGCTTTTAGAATGTCCACGCAGCTCACCTCACTCTCTTGTTCCTCTCTTTCTCTCACCGCCCTCTTCTCCATTCCATCATTTGCTTCACCACAGAGGCTGAATTGAACAACATTGTCTGGCTACAGTTGGTTCCAATGATCCTCACGTAGCTGACATTTGGGAGCAAACTCTCCCACTGACATCTTAGAATAGAATGCCCCATGCTTGTGTTAGTAGTTAAATGTGCGTGTATGTGTGTGTGTGCGACTGCACCTGCAGACTCTCCATGCTTTCACCTCTGTGTGACTCCAAAGTCAACAGTAAAGTTTAAAGGTTTGGCACTCTGTGCCATTAAAACCCACCATGGAGAGAAACTGCTTCTTGCTATTTCTCATTGGTGACCCGAGACTGCTGACATTTTGTGGCAGCTGCTGTCTATCACACTCAAAATGATGTGTGTCAATAGCATTAGGTAATGTAATGGGTATGAAAGGTAGCTTTCATTTTCCAGATATTGTCATGTTAATTATGTTTGTCTATTTGAGAAGGATTTGTATGTTACATACACAATCAAGCGTATTCTTTGCTTGGCTGATTGATGGCTCAAGGACAAAGCTTGTCCTTCAGAGACAGCTTCAAGTGATTGCAAAAGGTGGGTCACAACAGTTACTGGTGCTGTAGTAGAGTCCGTATTAAGCTATTGCAATCATTTAAACTGTTGACCGCTTTCATTTGATCATTGATATAGACAGTGAACTCATGAACCTGCACTGTGTTTCATTGGAACTAGTTATTAAATGGTTTATTGGTCAGTACCGGGGGCCTATTGTGCCTATTTAAGGGACTTTTTATTTGTACGTTAGCCTCTATTATGATGATAAACGGTATTTATAGTCTCAGAAACGCTTTGTTTTTTTTAAACAAGCTCTTTTCAAAATCTGGAATTCCTCCTTAAGGAGAAACACAGGGTTTTGGCTCCCCCT
>JAFBJT010106189.1:77238-95588 GCA_016785325.1 Chascanopsetta lugubris
ATTGGCTGAAAATTTTGGTTTGTCCCGCCTTCTAAGCAAGCAAGTTTCACACTCACAGGCGGCTCTCAGCCGGCAGCATTCAATGCAAAACATAAACGCAAGGAGAACTAACCGAGTTCAAAACATAAGACATAAGAGTACAATATCAGTATTTGGTTGTGATGGGGGCATGTGCTACCGTATTTCACACATACTTCCCGTAGTTTCGAGGGAGGGGGAAGACTGTGAAAAAACACTATGGCCTTTTTTAGCATACAAATTATGCTGAAATGATTACAGATAGAGATATTAGACTGCTTGGTTCCAAGTCCCACTGTGCTATGACATGTTAGCCTGAGTTAACATGGAAGGCTAACGGAAACCAAAGGTAATCAGAGTGGATTCCAGGCTTCAGTTATTCATAATAACTGATGAGATAGAGGACAAGCTCAGCTTCGGACAATGTCGGCAGGTCATTTAATTTTCTTGTCCAGTCGCCGTGCTCGTATGGATCAATTCCACTGATCTTACTCATTTTTTAGAGATACAGAGTCCTCGGAACAGGTCCAGCTTGTCTTGGTACGGTCCATCACCTTTATGTTTTATACAGCCCATTTTTCCCTCTGTCTCTGCAGCACCATATCTAACTCAGCTATGTAAACAAAGCCTGTTGCCTGCTAAAATGGCGCCGGCGGCCCACAATGCACTGTGAGATCATATACCCTTTTGAGCCGTATAGTTAGGTTGGAGAGTGCCTCTGTTTGATTGACATCCACTAGTGCAGACACACACACCCACCCTCAGTTTGTGATGTCACAAATTGCCCTGTGTTGCAACCGGCAGGTTTTGCTGCTTTTGCTGAAGCTGCCACCATCTTTGTTAAATTACTCAAACATTCGTTTAGGTCATTCTATGCGGTATCAACCAGCTTATTAGTGATAGTTCTACACTACAACAGTGTGTTTAACTCCAAAAGTGAGGAAAACCACAATAGGTCCCCTTTAAATGCCCATATAAGATCTAATAGAATTGAATATAAAATAAACCCTTACATACAGTTCATATTTTATGCTTTAACAGTATAGTCTGGGTCAATTTTGACCTGGATCAAGAATTCCCTAACTGTAAGTAACAGTAACAGGGAGAGTGTATTGTTTACAACACTTGTTTTTCAAACAAAACAAACCCTGACATTATCATGTCCTGTGTTAGATGAGACACAAAAACATACAAGCCATAATAATGGAAATATATTTTATTGAATTTGAAAATGGAATAATCAGGAATCAGGAATCAATCATGGAATAAACATCAGCCAGTATTAGACGCCTTATGTCGGCAGGTAGGTCACTCATATTAATGGTCTTCCACTCTTAACCATTACGATTAATCACCTCCATGTTTGTCATTGAGATGACAATTTTTTCGATGTCTTGAGGGAGGAAGAGCTGGAACATGAACAAAATGTCAGTTGTATGGGAGATGGGCGGTCCTGGAGTGTTTCAAGTTACATTCTCCACAGCCAACATGTTTGCAACTTGATGTGGAAATGAAGACCAACAGATTGACAATTTTTGACATACACGTCATCTTCATCAGCTGGACTGTAATCAGAGTTTTCTTTCATGTTGTCTTCCTGGTACTACATTATTCTTCGGGCCATCACACGTTTCTTATTATAAACCTATGCATGTTTTTCATTCCGTCTCTCTGTGATATTGTTAGGTGACTCTACTGCTCCATCTCTGCTACACTTTAATTTGTCTGCTGCTGCTATACACAGGATTTCTTGTTGTTGTTTTCACATCACTTGTTAAGTTCCAGGTGGCTGTATTTGGGAGGCTAGAGCATATTCTGCACCAGACAAATGGTAATTACTATGTGCTCAGCCTTGGTAATAGCACCGTGTTTGAGAGTGTTGCCATGGGATATACATATATACATGTTTGGATATGTGTCACTTGTACTAGATGCTGGAGAAGGCTGCATTTTTGACTTATGGTGTCTGATTCTCCCCCCGACCCATACTCCCCTTCCCTTCTCTCATGCTCCAGCTGTTCGAGCTGCTGGGGCCAGATGGGCTGGAGATGATTTCCACCCTCCTCCAACGAAGGGTGCCGATCGTTGACTCCCTCCTCTGTATCCCACCTGATCGGATTGGCTTCCCACCAGGTGAGATGGCACTATAGCAACCATGCCATTGCCATGGTAACACAAAGTCCACTACATGAAAAATGCATGTTTACTTGATATGAAATTTCAGTCCAGACCACAGTTTGGTCGGGAACATATACGTTTTCTTGTTCAGATCAAATGTCTCAGCACATAAAGTAATAGACACAGATCTCAGCTTTAATGTATGGATGATTTATCTGTATTGTGTTTGTGGGTTTGAACCATTTAAAGGTGAAGTGTGGGATTTTTAGTGACACCTGGCAGTGAAGCTTGAGTATTACAATAAACTGGACGCACTCCAGCTCGCTCCCTCCCTTTCTGATTATCAGCTCTGCGCCTCCATGACCTATTTTTTCAATGCTTAAGAGTCATCGATTAGACCAGAAAATACATGCCGGCGGTTATTATGGATGTGGAACCTGACGTACGTGAATTTAACAAGTTTATTTACTTCTTACAGATGTTTTAAAAACACTCTGGTTTATGTGTTAGGTTCATTACACAAGTAATAAAACATAGATTTAAGCACTCCGATAAGATGTATGGTTTGATATTGCTGAGAAACTCCACATTGCACCTTTATACATATTGTGACACTTAGCAGCTAATTATTTTCTGAGCAGCTGTGCGTCATTTCAGCATCAATTAATTACAGAGCTCAGATCTGATCTGGAATCAGGATGATGAAAGATGTCCGAGTGACAATAATAAAAAGGCTAAAATTACAGGTAGATCTTAATTGCAGCAACTCTTCCCATAAGTGATATTGGTAGAGAACTCTGCCACCCAAGGTCATCTTCTATCTTTTTCTTTAGGAGCAGTGTTATTTACCCTTGTCAAGTCTGACGGCTCAGGGGAAATGTTGATACCTAGATATCTAGTTTCCAGAGTGCAGGGAGGTGGATGGTGTACCCTGAAAATTGCAGTTAATCAAGACAACAGCCCACTTGCCCAAACTAAAAGTGTAGTCTGAGATGATTTAGAATGTTGTGATGAGATTTGTTGTTACTGTGAAGGCAGTTGCTGAATTTTCCAAGAAAAGTAACACACCTCAAATTTGATCATACTCAGATTGAATATTCCACCTAAATATTACCTCCTCCATTTTCACCTTTGGTAAAACATGTGTGCACTTTTTTATGACTTTGTCTGTTACAGTTGTCACCTATCTTATGCCTGTATGAACACTTTATTGCATTTACACAATAAACTGAAATCTTGAGCTTGTATGGATATGTTTTAGTAAATCAACATATAGAGATACTATCTTGTTATTATGCCCCAGTGGCCATCACTGTCAGTGCACTATCAGAGCCGTGTAACGCTCATGTTTTCTCTGCCCCTGAAATGTCTCAATCCAAGGTTGTTACCTACAGATTGGCCTTAATACTTCAAACCCCTTCTTCATTATTTCTTTCAAGCACTTCATGCCATCTACCAGGAGTGATGAAGACCAGACTAATGCTTCCCTTGTGGGCAGGCTCTCTATTTCTGTCCCTGCTTTAATTCCTCTCATGAATAAGAGAAATAATAGAAGGCCATGCCATACTTAAAGAGAAAAAGGCTGACATGTGCTTGGTGTTGCTCAGGCCAAATAAGCACCGGCTCTTGTGTGGAATAGACTTACAATGGCTCGTGCTGTCGCTGATCTGACACTCTGAGTGACCTAAAGCTGAGTTCATTGATTTTGTTTGAGATTGTCCTCGAGGAGGTTTGATTGTAAACTGTACCAAAGCAGCCCTCCTAATGGTGGCCTTCCATGCCTGCTTGGTTTTTTAGTTTTGCCCCCTGCCCTCAATCCAGGAACTGTATGTGTCTAGAACCAGGAAGAGGGCAGGGAACATCATCAGAGACCCCACCTACTCTGGACACACAGTGTTCTCCCCCCTCCCCTCTGGCAGGCGCTACAGAGCCCAGCACACTAAAACCTCCAGACATAAAAACACTTTCTTCCGCCATATCACTCATTAACAGCTGAGCTCTCTGTACCTGTTCTCACCTGTACGGTCACAATTTGGGCAGAAACATATATTTGCACTGCACCGTATGTATGTGTTTATTTATATATACAGTACATATATATATATATATACACACACACACACACAATTTCACAGAGGAAACACCTCAACCATGTGCATGTAAGCGCACACAAGGACTTTAGCTAACACAGTAACAGCAACACAAACAAATGCACACTTACATAGACAGACACAGTCCAAGTCAACATTTGTCTGGAAGAATATTCTCATTCAACAAGGTTTCATCTTTAGACAAGGCATCACGCATCAGCAGTCATTGCTGATGTGTGATGCCTTGTCACCTGATGACTGGTTTGTTGGACTTGTCTGAGCTGCAGATTTATGTATTGAGGTGGTGTTAACATTTTTACACCAGCTTGAACAAGATTAATTTGTGGTCACAGTCATACAGTGCTTCAAACCTGATTGTATTCCCAGTGTGAAGAAGTTTTGATCAGTGTTGAAAATGTCACCCTTTAGACAGCGTTTGAGATTTGCGTTGCCTTGACAACTGAGGGTGAAGTCAGAGGGGGTTAAACAGGCTGATTACATTTTCCACTATTTTCATGTCATCAGGAAGAATGGGATTTGTTTGGAATGTCTGACTTGCTGATTAGCCTTTAAATTGCAGTTTGCAGCTTGGCACTTTCATGTTGATCAAAGTTGTTTGTGCTACATAGAATGGACATTTAAAAAGGCAACATATCCACGTAGACCATAGATTTCCATCTGCTGTTGAAGAAACCACATGGCATTTGAAGTAAAAACATTTTATAATCTCCTGGAATTTGGCATACCTAACCATTGAACAGATTTTTTTTCTTACAAACACTTTTCACCTAACTTTATTCTTTTTATTGTAAACTTGTAAACTCTTTGTTTACTTGACCATGCTCCTATTGGTCCATTATTGGAAATCCATTGTAAACATCCATCCCTCCACGCAGAGCAACAGAGAGGTGGAGCCCAGCAGGGCGCTGACAGTCCCACCCTGGAAACAGTCACCTTCCACTGTGTGTGTGCAACTGCCTTTGAGTGTTTTATTAAGCATACTCCATTCCCTTGCTGAGTGCACTGCAGTAGGTGTGGAGGACTGGGTGCAGGAACAAAATCAGATCCCCAGTCTTGATGGACTTGCAAACGGTTGAGTTTGACAAGATGATTATTACTGGTGTTTCTTTGACAACTATATGGACAATTTCCTCAAGCCATGGCCATGATGATCTTAGGTTTTTCTCTGCAGCTCAACTAGAAATTCAGCTCAGTGGTGAGTCTGAGAACTTAGACAGTGAAGAACTCACAGAATGTTACACCATCCCTGTTTTTCAGTACATGTGACAAGAAAGTGGTTAGTTTAAATTCTGCCTGTGCTACATTATGGATTTGTTGAGGACATTTTCTATACATCAACTGAATGGGTCACATAGAATCATGTATAGAAATTAAACCAGTGTATGAGTGGTAGATACTCGTATTAATCATTATATGTGAAGTATATTATGTATCTATGTATAGTTCTGCAAAGTTACAAGCCAAAATCACACACACACACACACACACACACACACACACACACACACACTGTTGTGTGCAACTTCCACACAAGAAAAGTGAACTTGTAAATTTCATTTCTTTGTTAAGATGAATGATGAATTAAATATATTTTTCTATTTGTGAAATTTTAGAAAAATCATTGTACTAATTACTGTCACAAATTTTCTTGGAAATGTGATGATTTTTTGTGTGTAAACAGCTTGAAATCGTCTGGTAAAAACAAAATCCATCTTGGCATTGCTCTTCAATGATTATGGCACCTTGATCGCCTGTGGAAATGAGATGTGATTTGGAGGCAGTTGTCGTTTGAGGCACATAACAAGGCATAATAGCTCCCAGAGAGAGAGGGGGGAAAGTAAAGGACTGGAAATGGTTTAGACAGAAGAATCTGTATATCGAGGTTGACAGAGTTAAAGGAGTTTGAAGTTAGAGAGATAATGAGAGGGAGGCTTCAAGTGACAGGAATGGGTTGGGGTGGATGGGAATGAGGGACAATGTGGCCCGCTGAGCTGCTCTGTGAGATAAAGAAGAAATCATTCAGTCAATCAGACCAAGCAGTGTTACAATCATCAGATCTCATCTGTTTTCAAGAGCAATTCTGCCTTTTATTGAGCTGTTGTGCTACAAGCAGGGAGGCTGCAATAGGGAACATTAACCCCTGCGCTGCCATGTGCACCCGGCATTACGCTATCAAGATGACCCCAGATATATGAATCACTTTTTTAGTGACGGTGATTGTCCTCTCAACGTTGTCAGCTTTTCACCAGAAATGTTTTATCGTTCACCTAGAGATTAAAAGCTGCTCACTTCGTAGCTCGATGATGTTTGAAATACTAGACTTAAACACTTCAGAGAATCTTTCATGGCAGTTAATTCACAAAGAAATTACTATTTTGGCTTTAAGATTTGGTGACATCTACAGGTGAAGTTGCATTTCGTATGTATGTTAGAAAAGTAGTGTATGCTTTCTTGCTATTTCAGTTTTATACCTGTAGAAATGTAATCAGAATATTTTTTTGTTTTATTTTTACTACACCGTTGTAGTATTGTCAAATCAGGCCTCTTGATATTCATCATATCCATTCAACAAAATTCTGTAATTTATACCTTACAGGAAGACATTTGAAACCTTTTCTTTTCTCTGTTTTTGTATTTCCTGCAGATGTGAGCCAAAAGGTAGAAATGAGCAAACCTATCTTCGGGTGCCAGGTGACCGTCCAGTCAGAACAGGAAAAGCAGATGATGAAGATGTACCGCAGGGAGGAGAAGAGAGAGAAGAAGAGAGGCAAAGGAACAGAAGACGGCGACCTCTCAGATGCTACTCTGACCTTCGACCTCAGAGAGATGAGAGCCCAACGGTATATCATCCCTCCAGACGTTTTCCTTTCCCTTTTTTCCTTTGCTCTCTGCCCGTCTGTCCGGCTCTGCTCTCCACACAACAAAACCAACAAACTTCTGCATTTGTCATGATGATTTCAAAAAGTAAACAGAAAACAAAACTAACAAGGATGTTGCAGTTTGCCACATCTTTTCTTGTGAAGGATTTTGCCAAAAGTTTAATTTCAGAGGGTGTAAAAAAAAATGAGCAGTGATCTGTTTAATTAAAAAACCTTGCATGGCCAAATCCAGCACAGTGTGCAGGAAAAGATTAGTGAAGAGGTAAGCCACTTTAGGAAGGAAGGAACATAATGCTTCATATCTTTGCTTCTTCATCTGAATCATCCCTCAACTTTCTTATTTTCAAGAAAAAAATGGATTTGGATCTCACTGACTCTAGAGGTGACATTTAGGTTACATTTAAACAAGTCCCAACCTTTTGTATTTATTTCAATTTTCATTGTCTTCTCTTTTAAATTGTATATTTTTTCTCTACTTTTCTAAGCACCACCACCTGTCCTCTATAGATATTTCAAATCTTGTGTTTCCTCGTACAGGGAGCACGCTCTTCTGACCGCGCGACGTGAACCTGTGCTGAGCCGAGAAAGAGTGTACGAACAAATTCAATATCCCAATGTCTACGATAGCTACGCAGAGGCTACGAAAACATCTGCGTTTGTTGGAGGATCCAGGGTAAGACTGTGATTTATATTCGGGAAAAAATTTGTTTTTTTGTTTTTCTGTCTTAAGATTACTACTTTGCCATTACTCTGGAGTGACAGACTGAGATTCCTTATTTTCAGGTAGATTGACATGTTCTGAAGGCCCTTAAGTTGGAGTGATGTAGGACTTTTCTGATCTTCTGAGTCTTTTGAAACTTCAGATGAAGGCGGTTTGATTTTTCTTGACTGCAGGGATGATCCCAACTTGATGCCTTTAAGGGCCCTAGACACTGTGATAACATCAGTCATGTCGCTCTGTGAGAGACTGCTCTCGCAGAACCTTGATGCCAGACAGTAAGATCTAGCTCTGAATATTTCTAAGACACTGCCATTCTTGTATTGGATGGCAAAGATTTCACCAACAATTATCATCTTTGGTTTGGTGGGGGCCTTGGGTTTGCTTTTACATGTCTTCCCAGTAACAGACAATGTACCTATACACTTATCCTGTAATGTAGTTTAAAACGCGGGGGAGGGGGGGGCATATTTTAGGCCCTAAGTACAAAACAAGCGTTGCGTAAATATATACATATATTAATATACAGTATGTACTGCCATTCTTGTATTGGATGGCAAAGATTTCACCAACAATTATCATCTTTGGTTTGGTGGGGGCCTTGGGTTTGCTTTTACATGTCTTCCCAGTAACAGACAATGTACCTATACACTTATCCTGTAATGTAGTTTAAAACGCGGGGGAGGGGGGGGGGCATATTTTAGGCCCTAAGTACAAAACAAGCGTTGCGTAAATATTTACATATATTAATATACAGTATGTACCCGAGTATTGTTGCTGATCATGTCCATCCTTTGATCACAGGCATAATGGTTTGCAAGCCATGCTCTGTAATTATCATTGTCAGCAGCCCACTGCCCAAAAAGCATATATATACATATATGTATTTATTACACTACTACACTACTTTTGTTCCAAAGTACAGATTTGTTTAATCCAATTGGTCATTTGGGTTTACTTTGGTTTTGTCTTTGTCTCTCAGATTCTGCTGCCCGAAGGGATCCGCAGACAGAGCAATAAGATGTATGAAGAGGTGGAGATCCCACCCAACGACGCTATGCCTATTGCCATTGAAGAGAAGCCAGTCTACATCTCCCAACTAGATGAGGTAGGAACTGCTATGAGCTTTTGTAAGTATGTGTATGTTCATACATTAGAAAAATCTGTGTAATGTTAATAGCACCTTGTTGAATCTATGCCTAGAACAATTTAGGCACTTTCAAAGGCAATAGAAGATCCAACATGGCACTAGCAAGATATACCTATCAAAGTGTCTGGTATATATTAAGTAGGACTCGGCAAGGCAGCGCTATTATTCTATTAACACATCAATCAATTTACATCGAGAATTATTTGATAGTGGATTAACGCAGATTTTAGAATTATTATTGCATTTTTTTTTTAAGTTTGTTACTCACTGGCTCTGAATGCACATACAGACAAACCATGGGTCATAGATGGGATGTTGATCAGTATTGGCTTGGGATGGGCCTCATCACGCCTCCGTCTTTATATACAGTCTATGGTCTCAACCAATGAGAGCATTGGGGTTGGGCCTGACTGCTGCAGTGCTCAAACAAACCGGAACAGAAAAAAACTGGCCGGTGCAGAAACATGGAAAAAGGTACCAAACCCTTACACGGACCTTTTCATTTTAAATCTCCTCCAGAAGGCGAAGTTGATATCACCAAAGTTTTTTGTAACCACTGCAAAGTTGAGTTTTCTTATCATTTGAGTAGCTCGAGTCTGAAGTATCAATTCAAATGCAGTACACACCCTTGATGCCAGCAAATCACCTACCCAAACAAACAGTGGAGGGAGGCATCGGACGACTACGAATGAATCTCTTTCCATGTTGTCCCTAGACCATTTGGCAGACACAGCTACTCAGTAAATGACATTGTCCACAGGGTCAGAGACAGAATAATGAGGCTGAAAATTAGGGTCATCAGCTCTCCGCCGCCAGATGAGCTTCGTATATCCTCTGCTGGCTTGGATTGTTGTGATGGATCTGCTGCAGCAAAAGCTGTCATATTGAAATAAAACCCCTGAGTCCAGATGCTTGTTTTTTATTATGCATTAGTGAATGTAACTCTATTAAAACATAAGAAGTGTGAGAACCTCAGTTTCAATTTCAGAATATGTTGCTGGGCTGTTCAGTACTGCTCTCTGCTGGTGACCTTCTTAGCTCTGTACACATTATTGCCAAAACATCTATTGTGCACAGTATCATTTTGAATACTGTTTTCAGAAAGGATCTTTTTATTTTTATTTTTTTAAATGAATGTAAAAACCTTGCTTGACTTGCTTGTAGAAGTGAACTGCTTGTCTGATGCAAGCTGGCACCACTCTGTTGTCAAGCAAATTAAATTTGCCACATTGGCATTGATTCCTAAACACAATAAAAAAAACGTAAGTCCATCTTTAAAGTTTATGACATTCCTTTTTGATTGGGATTGGGTCATGGATGACTTTTGTGCTGGCAGAACTGCAGATGGCAAATACTAAACAAAAAAGTCAAACAAACGTTAGCAT
Organism: Chascanopsetta lugubris; assembly: GCA_016785325.1. Lineage (NCBI taxonomy): Eukaryota > Metazoa > Chordata > Actinopteri > Pleuronectiformes > Bothidae > Chascanopsetta > Chascanopsetta lugubris. Next base: position 87,618 of record JAFBJT010106189.1, read on the forward strand.
TAGGGTTGTGCGCAGCTTTATGTGTAATGTGTACATTCGATCATTAAGCTCACATTTGACATTTTTGGTAGTTTGCTGTTGTCTCTCCGTGGTTGCACAAGACTGTTAGTGTTTGTTAAATGACTTTAGGTCATTTCCAAATTTTCTCAGTTTGTGAATTCAGTCCTCTGAATGAATCCTCTTCATATCCAGCACCTCATTGGGTGTTAATCATAATTCCATAGTTACGTGCTCTTGGCAACTGGCTGAGCTTCTGCCCACATTAGGTTCATCTTGGCAAGTTCATCCGTCACACATTTTGGTATGTCTTGGTATGTCTGAGAGTTAATGAGAGCAGCTCCAGTGAAGTGATATGCTTCCACTCAGAGCATTTGGCCCAGCCATCACACTCACCTCAGCCTTATTTTAGCGATGTTCTTGTTTTTCATTTTCCTGCATGGTGTCACTGCAACACCTGCACACATAACGGGATGAATGCTGTTATGTTTATTGGTCTGTGTCTCCAGAATACATTGCTTGGTTTTAGAGTTGCGAAACAGGCTTTGCTTGAGCTTTCCAGAATTTTGTCTAGATGATCTTCTGTCAATTTCTTTTTGCAGATAAGGCTGCACAGAATCTGTTCTCCACAAGGATATGTCTGTTTATTTTAGCTCAGGCGTTTTTTTGTTCATAGAAATCACCTGGGTTTTAGATGTGTGGATTTAGAAATCTGTATTTTTGCACATTATGTTCTATCTCTTTTGTGACATTTGTTTATTTATATCAACTCGCTAAAGTAGAGGGATATGTTGAAAATTCATCAAAATGTGATTCAAGTCTTGCGCTGAGATTCAGAGGAAGTGAATTGCAGGTTTGAGATCCGATTATAATACAGTGGGGCTTCAACTTAATTGATTGATTACCATCTAAGCTTTGCATATCATAACGAGTGTTGGGTGCCATGCACTGTTCAACCAACAACGGCTTCTTCAATGTGGTATCGGCATCCAAGGCTACCTTTTTTCAGCACCTTTCTCTATAGTAATGCTCATGCCAAAATAATTAGAATATACTGAGGTGTTTTCAACACTCTCATGTAGAGAGCGGGTAATTATATAAATAATAACAATAATGATTCATGTTATTTATATAGCGCTTTTCAATGACCTAAAGTCGCTTTCCATTAGTGAACAACAACAACAACGGAACAGGATATGAAAGGAGCAACAACAGCAGCAGAAGATGGGTGATAATGTCAGAAAACAAAGTAGCCAGGCAAAGCAAACAAATAGCAAGGAGGATGGGCGGTGGTGTCAGGGAGTTAAGGGTAATGGAGGTCATAGGCTTGGGCAAACAGGAAGCTTTTTAGACTCGTTTTGAAGATGGGTAGAGAGGGTGAGTCATGGACCATTAACATAGTGAAGAAGCTGTCAACAATGTTTCTCCAAAATATCAATTGTCCAGTCTGCTAATGTAACCTGGAGCTGCCTCATGGCACATGTCTGACTAGTTCTGAAACACTTAGCACTCCTCAGACGTCATATATACCATCTGATATTTTACCAGGTGTTTCCTCTGGCAGGTCGTGTTGCTATCTCTAGCTTTGCATTTGGAATTGCACATGTTGCCACAAACATGTTTTTATTTATTTTTTACACTAATTAATTAATTGATTAATTTATTTTTTGTCAAGTGACGCTAGATATGCATTCAAGTGGCTTCAGTTACCGAAATGTGTTGGTGATTGATTTAATGTGAATATTGACTCTCAGGTACAGCTGTAATTGAGATAGCACCATTATTTTTGTACCCAAATTGAATCATGCATGCGTTCTTTAAGTACATCCGACTGAACAAGTGGAGTAGGAGTCCTGATATATATACACCCCTCTCCATTCTCTTCCTCACTGGAGAGAAGTTTGTCTGTAATAGCCAGTGACTGATGTCCCTTCTTAATGGAAGAGCTGTAGCTGTCAGCCAACACAATGACCCGTCAGGTTGACTGACACTTGGACTGACAAACCCACACTCAAACCAGAGCCTACATAACCACTGGCCTTCAAGCAGGCTTTAGTCTTATGCCACCACAGTCCACCTCTCGGCCATATTTGAGACCGGCCGACTGAAAAAGCTCTGAATGCCCCAGCGTTTGGGAAAGAATTATGGCTAGTGGACAAGCCAGCACAGTGTCCACACATATCAGCCTTTCATAAAGCCTCTCCCTACATCCTGTCTGCCCACGTAGGCTTTGTAATCCATCATCACTAGTGAAGATGCAGCAGTGCAAAAGGCCACCACTTCCTTTGCGAATTCTGCCTTTTGTTTATGAAGCCCCTAAAATGCAATACTGAGAAACCTCAGAAGCATTTTGTCACACTTCAAATAATTAATGTTAACTGCTCATCTCTCTTAACCTTCCTGTCACTCTTGCTAATGGACAGAATGATAAACAAGGTTCATCTTTGTGTGTGTGTGTGTGTGTGTGTGTGTGCGTGCGTGCGTACGTGCGTGCGCATCTGTGTGCATGTGTTTTGTGCCATGACAAATTGATGAAAGGATGGTTTAATCACATCTATGCTGTGGCTCATTGTTGTTATCACAGTGTATCATAATGGCACAGATGTGTGTGAGTGCAAGCATGATGCATGTCTTTGAGTTTGCCTCGTGAGTTCTGAGGTCTCTTTAGTTTCTGTCACTTTCAATCTTCATCACGGTGGTCTTTGAGGATTTGACCATTCATCCTTTCATCAGGCACAGGGATGTCCACGGAGACAAATAGCTTTTTGTATAATGCAATGTTAAATGTTTCCCAGGAACCAGGTGAAATTTTAACTGACAGGTTTTTTTATTTGTTAATGTTAGGATGATTTCTTTATTCAAAAGATCAGAGGACAGATCTTGGAAAGATCTTTTTATCTTGCAAGATGGAGCAGTTACAGAGCAACATGCGGATGTTACAAAGAAGTGCTCAAGGTAACCCAGTCTGCTGTCTCCTCTTATCCTCCTCTTCAGCAGGCACAGCCCGACCAGCTGTACTCCTCACTCTTCGTACCACCTCTCACACTAGACAATACACAGTCCTGAGAGTGTTAACTTTCCCGAGCACATCCCCAACTTCCCAGTGAAGTCAGACTTGAGAATACATCAAAATCAAACATGAAACTTTTTTAAATGCCTTGCTCAAACAGTTTTAACTTTCAACATTAACAGCAGAGCCAAATACTTTGTTGACCCCTAAGTCCTAACTGTAAAACAAACACGTCTGTAAAACTTGTCTGGCTGTCCTTTGTATGTCTTGAAAAGGTATTTGTCATCTAAAGCTGGAGACTCTCAGGGACAATTAGTTCAAAAGTATGTGTATCTCAGACTTTTGTCTCATTTTGTATGATTTGCAAAACTGAATTTAACTGTTTGAGCTCTCTCTAGAAATCAGTCCGTTTTGAGCGAGCTTGTCTCCGAGCTGCTCCCTGAGCTTTCAGTCACCTCCCCCGCTCCCAAGTCTGCTCGACCAATGGGCTTCATGCTCCATGTGAGATGACGCTCTGAGTCACGTGGTGCTCAATCACTATGAGAGACTTTCGTTGACGTACTCATACATTGAATTAAAATACAGTGCTGTGGTGTAATAATACATACATACATAATTGTTAATAATTTGAAACATTATTAATCAAGCAAATTTTATTCACATACCCCATATTTTCAAATCACAATGTGTCTCACTTGGCTTCACAAGGTGAGTTACATCCTCTGTCCTGACCCTCGGCCTGAATAAGCAAAAACAACACCAAAAACCATTTTAACAGCTGAAAAGGGAGAGTCACGTGTGATGGATCCATTCCCAACATTACAAACGTGCAATTAATGCCACATGGAGCAGGAAACAATGATATAAACAGCATAAATGCAGCCCCATAAGTCCGTTTGAGGTCAGAGGTCACAATTAAAGCTGTCCAGACGCTTCTCACCCGTGGAATCTTTTCCAGAGAGAATTTTTTTTGTTATTTGAAAAAACAATGTCTTTGCCGTAAAAAAGATATCCCACAATACCTTTTTACCCACAGTGCTTAGCAAATTTGGGTAACATACTGTAAAGTTGTTTTACTGTACTTTTGTGAGTATATAACATTATTTTGCAGCATTGCTGAATTGATGGCCCATGCAAAGATTTAAACCTCCGCACGCTCTCGCCGGCTCCATCTCTGTCTCCTGTTGCTTTTGAAAGAATGATCCCTATCTGTCTCCTGCGGTCTCGCCAGCAGTTTCCCCTTAATCTTTGAAACACACTGTAACTGATATAGATTGATATGCAACCTCTTGTGCTGAGCATTATGAATTAGCGTCAGCCAAGCAGTGGCTCTATTCATTAGCTTAAGCCTGGGCAACTCTGGAACAAAGTGCCTCGCTACTCTAAAGTGCTGAGGCACAATGCTTAATAAGTCTTTATGTGCTATTAAAAGAGCTTTGAAAGGCGGGCTGAAAAGTCTGATGCCCCATCCCCCTTCCAGTTCACAGTGTTAGCAGGCGGACGATCATTAAAAGCTGTAATAGGAGACAGAGCTGCACAAGCTTCCGTGCATCTTTAATAGCTCTGTGAAACCTTGATAATGAGAAACTTATTAGAATGCTTTTTAACTAATGAATCAGCAGCCTATGGGCTGCTGATGGGCTTCTCCTATAGCGCCATGGTAAAAGCCTTCTTAATTTATTCAAATAAACATGTTACTGAGTGTTATGCGTGAGAGCAGATGCCACTTTTTAGCACTGATGGACCAAAACCTGCACAGAGAGTGTGCGTCAGTAGCACTGCTGCACATTGCCGATGCACCACATTATACTCACAACACAATGGGCACCAACCCAAATATGGAGAGAGGCGTCGACAGCACATACAACCAAACTAGTAATTGATAGGAATCCAGTCAAGCTTCTAATGTGTTGCCTGAGAAATTACGGCTCCTACAGGGAAACGGGCCTATAGAGGGAAAGGATTAAGGAACACCGAAAGCTTGGCTCCGCAGCTGCTATAGCAGAGCCATAGTAGGGGTGGGTGGATTGAAAGGCAAAAGTAATGAGCGACTCCTCCTACCCAATTTGTACTTTGTATCTTTCTGCTGCTTGGCACTAAAAACGTTCTTAATGAAGGGCTCTATACTAGCTGTTTATTCCAGACAATTACCGTTCAAAAAAAGTTGCAACTGGTGCAGTTTTTGCGAATTATGAAATGATGGCAGTAAGTAATAGTAAGCACAAATGAATGAGGGTGGATTAATATACCATTTAGGGAGGTGAGAAAGCCTTTGCTGCCAGGCTGAAATGATATTTCTACAGCAATTGCCACTTCCGCAGTTGCACAAATAAACTTGAGCTAACCTTTTTTTCCCCACTTTTCTTTTGGGCGTTAACCATGACACGTATCCTCTCAGTATTTGAGTTATAGCCCATCAGTGGTTTTCATACATACATTGCATACGGGGGAGTCCAGGCCTCGCATTCTTCTCTATCTTCAAGAACCCCTTAATGATTCATCTTTTCTGAGATCAGCTTTTCTCCCAATACCTATACATGCCACATTTTCAGCTTTCAGTTTTTAGCCACTGTCGGCACATTGCAATTGCCAGCGAATGTTTACTATCTAAAAGCTGTATTCCGTATTCGCGGGAAGATTTCAATGAAAAGGAGGTGGTGAGATCAAATTGAGGGGAGACGGTGTTAAATCAAGGTCTGTGGGGCAGCTGGGGCTCGGGGGGATAGAGGACCAGTCCACTGACCGGAGGGTTGGGGGACCATATGCTGAGGTGCCCTTGGGCAAGACACTGAACCCCACAATATCCCATCTACTTAGATGCACAGTATGAATGTTTGTGTGACTGGATGAAACTACTGTAAATTGCTTTGAGAGGTCTCCAAGACTTGATAAAGAGATGTATAAGTACAGGCCATTTACCATTTACCATGTCAGTTGAGAGAAACAAAAGGCTCAGTTTGCTCATTTAAGCTATGAACCTGAAGAGTCTGCATTCTTTTTTGTGATTGTAAAATAATCATTTAAAGCAGGGGTGAGGCCAAAGTACGGCCCACTGGCCAGCTGCTACCTGGAAACCATTTTTAATTGGCCCGCAGCAAATTCCAAAAATATGATTTTAATGTTTTTAAAATTTGCGCCTGACTTAATGGCACTTCTTAATTTTAAGACAAGTTGGAAGCTGCTTTCGGATGCAAAGGTTTCATATCGAGCCTAAGACATACCCCAAAGCTTTATTTTAGAAAATGAATAAAATCCTATTAATAGAAAGTTGTGATCTTGGGTGTTTAATTATATTTGATTAACGAGCATAATTTCCTGACATTTTATCATTTTGTTAACTTCAATTGTGGCACAGCCTCTTGTTTATATTTCTGTATGTGACCCTCAGTAAAAAAAAAAACTAAAAAAAACGTTTGAACACGTTTAAGCCGTGCGCCCCATTTTTCCTTCCTTGTCTTCTTTATTCATCAAATTTAAATAGGTTGGTGCATTCAGGCATAATACGAAATGTAGTCAGGGGGGGTATATGAAGGTCTACTGTTTCATACAGTCTCCCCTGATAGTAACAGTTGTGCAGATCCTGTCCTGTCTTCGTTCCAGTCTGTTCATCCCTCACTATCCTCGCTCATCACCCAGATTCTTCTATCTGTTGACTGCTTACCCTCCTTTCCTGTGCAGGAAGTAGCTAGTGTTTGAGTCCACAGCTGCAAAGATGAGAATGAACTGAACAGCCCTCCATCCATAATTAATCCACCTTGATTGCATTGCCTAATCCAGTTTTGATGTGGTTCCCAACAGCACATACATGTGGCTCTGTGTGTTTCCTGAAATTAAGCCTCAAGTCTTCAGGGCCTCTTTGAAGGATTTAAAGGCTCATACAATCTTCTCTGATTAGAGGCAGTACTGTCAATTGACATCATAACTCATCTTCTGTTGTCTGCCAGCTATTGAAATATACATGTGCTTTGTGCTACCTTGCATCTCCAGTTGAATTAGATCTATCCTGCTCTGTCTTACACCAAGTTACATGTTACAATAGCACCAAGTAGCAATGTGCAAGGCTCTAGGTCATTTCTGACCTCCACAGTTTGCATTTTGTCACTCAATCCACATTTTGTTTGAATAACAAATGCTATAACTATGTTATGTCGTGCACATTATTGGTGTGTGTGTATGTGAACACGGTTTGATCTTACTTGCATGATGTAAAAAGTCCTAACTAACTAAGTTTTCATTGGAAAAATATTATTAATAAAGCCATCAACAGATTAGATAGTATACTTGAAATATTGAAAGATTTAGGTGAATAGAATATAATGGGAAAAAAATAATTGTTTTATTCGTCTGTTATCGCTCAAATTTATTGATTTTTAATTGAATTGTACCAGAGTGGGTCCTTTCTCTGGAGGCTGCCATGTTGCCCCAGCATGTTTTGAAGGGAAAATGTAACTTCAGATGTCTCTAAAAATTACACCGTTTATCTTCCGGATTTAGTTATAAAAATAGAAACTAACTGTCTCACATGATAAAACTTGAAAGAAATCTGATGTTGGGCAGGGCATATCATCTCTTTGTAGTTTGCAAGTAAGATTAGTGAGTGGATGTATGTGGTTTCAAATATACCCTCAGAGCAATGGAATTGATTCTTTTGATCCATATAGATGATGATTTGTATTCCACCAAGATATTGCGTTTTAATACTTTACAAGATTTCCCTCTTATTTCTGATCTCATCCAGCAATTTATTTGATTTTTTAAAATCTCATAATAATGAAATGAACTTCAACTCCCTGAGGTCCTAATTTAGTTTTTTACTCAGGTGAGACGCAGAGCCATCGACTTGTGCAATGCAAGACTACCGTAGTTCTTTAGAGAGTTTCCTGAATCATGTAAAAAGTGGACTTTTTAATTATACACTTTTATGTTGACTGTATCAGAATACCATCAGTTCTGATCCAGAACAT